>JAXIVJ010003074.1:0-47500 GCA_036785665.1 Chirona hameri
AATGTGGAAACCAGCCTCTTTCTGCCTAGAAATAGCGTTACACGCGCCACTCTCTAAGTCGGCGGTTATTCATCGATGACATATTCAGGAGGTTTATCATGTCATTGAGGACGGTGCCAGGCCAACATGGCCAATCGAAAGTATTGCCATTAAACGGAATGGTCGCATCGTCAGTGAAATAATTTGTCTAAGAAGCTTTTAGCTGAAGAAGATAACTATTCTAAAGAAACAATACAACTTCAGCAACCTTAGATAAATTGAACATGAACATGTAAATTAAACAAAGCGCAGTTTCACCACTGCTGAATATAAAAAAGGGAAAAATATACTGAAATATTGCTATAGCCCACGATCTTATGAGAGGTGCTATATTATAACTACGCAGCGCTCCATGTATGTAGTCTGCAAATATTAGCTCAGAAGTTAAGTAAATGATCAAGTTGGGACGTTGTCCACCATGACAATGCGGGGGATAAGCTGCTTCAGTGTACGCTATTTATTTTATATAGCAGAATAGCCGAAAATGCCAGTGGGGAGCGATCGTGCGCACTGCGCAGATCAGAGAGCCTTCGAAATGGTCCAAATCATGTTCATCCTTCCGGGCATTTACTAATTCTGCCTATGAATTCTACTAGGCGCTGGAATAGCGTAGGTACTTTGAGTTTGGGTCAGGGTTTATGCAACAAACTCTGTGTAGCGAAAGACCTTCATCATGGTAAGCCTTTTCTAGATTAGCATAATGAATACAAACAAATATGTAACTATAAGAAGGGCTTAACAAGAGTATGGGGATAGTTTCTGTTATCTCGGTGCCGTTCGGTGTCAGCCTTCTCAGCTTGCGAAATACGTGCCGTAACCTGATAAATACGGGCCGTAACCTGATAAATACGTGCCGTAACATGATAAATATGGGCCATATTTATCATGTTACGGCACGTATTTATCAGGTTACGGCCCGTATTTATCAGGTTACGGCACGTATTTCGCAGGTTACGGCCCGTATTTCTCAGGTTACGGCCCGTACTTTATGCAGCGTATCGCAGCCGTGAGGCAGCGGACAGTAATTCTCAGAGCATTTACCGGCCACGACGGCCGGCACAGCGGCCATTACCAGGCAAATGTGGTGCCCTCGAGTGTGCTGAATCTGCCAGGGGACAGTGTCGGCCGACAGGTACCTGCATGGTGTTACGCCGTGCGACATTGGCTTCTCGGAAATTGTTCCAAGAATTTGTCGAAAACGTGAAATAGAAACACCTCCCAAATTAATATAGGAATGTTTGTTTCTTTCTTTTCTGGTAACATTACGGTGCATAATAAATGTAAAAGAAGTTATATATCGTTGCTTCCAAACCTGTAATAGCGCACGACGTTGAGAACGTGAAATGAAATAAAAGGATTTTCCTTGATACTGGCAATGGATTTGAGCTGAATACACACGTTTCACCATACACGATTCCAACACGATTCACCATAGTAGAATAACAGCACTTAAAGCTTCACATATAATTTGAATATTTACAGTGGCACTGCTTCAAAGCACGGAGTTTGCAGAATGATGCACTATGCACATGACAGCATGTGGGTTTATATATATAATAATACAAAACAGTGAAACATCCTTAGTGGTCATGAACCGAGCGGGCGATTTTTGAGTGCTCTTAAGTTTCCCAATGAACAGTCTGACCCGAGTCGGGTGTGACAGAGGGCCCACCTGCCCCGTGTCGGGTGTGACAGAGGGCCCACCTGACCCGTGTCGCGTGTGACAGAGGGTCCACCTGACCCGTGTCGGGTGTGACAGAGGGCGCCACCTGACCCGTGTCGGGTGTGACAGATGGCCCACCTGACCCGTGTCGGGTGTGACAGAGGGCCTACCTGACCCGTATCGGGTGTGACAGGGGGCCCACCTGACCCGTGTCGGGTGTGGCAGAGGGCCCACCTGCCCCGTGTCGGGTGTGACGGATGACCCATCTGACCCGTATCGGGTGTTGTGACATATGGCCCACCTGACCCGTATCGGGTGTGACAGGGGGCCCACCTGACCCGTGTCGGGTGTGACATAGGGCTCACCTGACCCGTGTCGGGTGTGACAGATGACCCACCTGCCCCGGATCAGGTGTGACAGAGGGACACCTGACTCGTGTCGGGTGTGACAGAGGGCCCACCTGACCCGTATCGGGTGTGACAGAGGGCCCACCTGCCCCGTGTCGGGTGTGACGGATGACCCATCTGACCCGTATCGGGTGTTGTGACATATGGCCCACCTGACTCGTGTCGGTGTGTGACAGAGAGCCACCTGACCCGTGTCGGGTGTGACAGATGGCCCACCTGACCCGTGTCGGGTGTGACAGAGGGCCCACCTGACCCGTGTCGGGTGTGACAGAGGGCCCACCTGACCCGTATCGGGTGTGACAGAGGGCCCACCTGACCCGTATCGGGTGTGACAGAGGGCCCACCTGACCCGTGTCGGGTGTGACAGAGGGCCCACCTGACCCGTATCGGGTGTGACAGAGGGCCTACCTGACTCGTGTCGGTGTGTGCCAGAGAGCCACCTGACCCGTGTCGGGTGTGACAGATGGCCCACCTGACCCGTGTCGGGTGTGACAGAGGGCCCACCTGACCCATGTCGGGTGTGGCAGAGGGCCCACCTGACCCGTGTCGGGTGTGACAGATGGCCCACCTGACCCGTATCGGGTGTGACAGGGGGCCCACCTGACCCATGTCGGGTGTGACATAGGGCTCACCTGACCCGTGTCGGGTGTGACAGATGGCCCACCTGACCCGTGTCGGGTGTGACAGAGGGCCCACCTGACCCGTGTCGGGTGTGACAGAGGGCCCACCTGACCCGTGTCGGGTGTGACAGAGGGCCCACCTGACCCATGTCGGGTGTGGCAGAGGGCCCACCTGACCCGTGTCGGGTGTGACAGATGGCCCACCTGACCCGTATCGGGTGTGACAGGGGGCCCACCTGACCCATGTCGGGTGTGACATAGGGCTCACCTGACCCGTATCGGGTGTGACAGATGGCCCACCTGACCCGTGTCGGGTGTGACAGAGAGCCACCTGACCCGTGTCGGGTGTGACAGAGAGCCTACCTGACCCGTGTCGGGTGTGACAGAGGGCCCACCTGACCCGTATCGGGTGTGACAGATGGCCCACCTGACCCGTGTCGGGTGTGACAGAGGGCCTACCTGACCCGTGTCGGGTGTGACAGAGGGCCCACCTGACCCATGTCGGGTGTGACAGAGGGCCCACCTGACCCGTGTCGGGTGTGACAGAGGGCCTACCTGACTCGTGTCGGTGTGTGACAGAGAGCCACCTGACCCGTGTCGGGTGTGACAGATGGCCCACCTGACCCGTGTCGGGTGTGACAGAGGGCCTACCTGACCCGTGTCGGGTGTGACAGAGGGCCCACCTGACCCATGTCGGGTGTGACAGAGGGCCTACCTGACCCGTGTCGGGTGTGACAGAGGGCCTACCTGACTCGTGTCGGGTGTGACAGATGGTCCACATGACCCGTGTCGGGTGTGACAGATGGTCCACCTGACCCGTGTCGGGTGTGACAGAGGGCCCAGCTGACCCGTGTCGGCTGTGACAGAGGGCCCACCTGACTCGTGTCGGGTGTGACAGGGGCCCACCTGACCCGTGTCGGATGTGACAGATGGCCTACCTGACTCGTGTCGGTGTGTCTTCCTCCGACTGGGCGACACAGAACAGCACGGCGTCCTCTCCAGTCCGCACGTGCAGCGCGGAGGAGGAGCCGACGATGCGCGGTGGTCCTCCGGCCGGCTCTGCGACAGACAGACAGACAGACAGACAGACAGACAGACACGGTCAGACACAGCGTCCACTCACGCTGCAGCTTTGGACAGTGCGGTGAGCAGAGCAGAGTTGGATATCTGCAGCTGGCCAGCATCTGTGCGCTGCAGCGGCGGCGGACGGTCAGGATCAGCGGAGGTCAGCGGAGGTCAGGATGGTCGAATGACTTTCTGACAGCATTCAGAAGCTCTGCACAGGGTGAGGACAGCAAGCGTGGAGTCTATCAGCGGCACTGATACCAGGTCCGTAAGCGGAGACCTTTCCTCAGCTAAAACAGACCACAGCCGAGGAGCTACACTCGGAGTCGTTTTATGACAGTGATGTATTGAATGGACACGTGCCTCTGTTCCAAATGGCAGATGTATGTCATTGCAATGTGATGGTGTGCCAAAGCTTAGTCGGCCTCGGTCCCATTTTCTCATCAGTCGGGACACGGTATCGGATGTCCAGTTACATACACCTGGTAACCCGGGAGTGCATCTGGTAACTCCTGACGGCGCGGCTGATCCGGGCTCCGGCACGGCCGCGCCTCCCTCACTGTCCGCTGTATTATGCAGCGGTCCGTCTGGGCGGCGCTCAGAGGCGTGTCCGCCAGTCTGGCCTGTACTGCCGCTCAGCTGTCCCGGCCAGGCAGGCGGCCAGGCAGGCGGCCAGGCAGGCGGCCAGGCAGGCGGGCGGACAGCTGCGTATTGGATAAATCAGCTGCGTATTGGATAAATCAGCTGCGTATTGGATAAATCAGCCACGTATTGGATAAATCAGCTGCGTATTGGATAAATCAGCTGCGTATTGGATAAATCGGCTGCGTATTGGATAAATCGGCTGCGTATTGGATAAATCAACTGCGTATTGGATACATTGGCTGCGTATTGGATAAATTGTCTGCGTATTGGATAAATCGGCTGATAAGCTGAGTATTGGATAAATCAGGCCTAGACGGCTGCGCTCCGGAAATGTTTGTTCTTTCTCACAGCAAAGCACACCGATGAAACCACTCCTGCCAGTCCTGATAGCCTTTTGCACAAACAAATTTACCAGCCAGGCGGGTCGAAGGAATGGAAGAAATTAGCAGGTGTTGGTTATACCAGGAATAAGAGAATAACAGGGATTGGCGACTGAACAGTTTTCAGCGACCAGAACATTGTGAAAATGTGTGCCAGTTAGGTGGATTTAGTTCGTGATCAGTCTTGAAACGGACTTCCTCTTTTGCGCTACGACACAATTTTCAGGACATGCTAAATTATCCACATTTCATATTCCTCGGAAGAGGTTGGAACTAGAGCCCTTCATGGCATGGGAATCCCCATGGAACCCATGGAACGGGATGGAAATGGGTGGGAATGGGGCAATTTTGGGAAATGTAACGGGTTGGAACGGGTTTGAGACAGACCATATAATTTTCTAGTACCACAAAAAGTGAAATATGCTGAAATGGTGGGAATGGGTGGGAATGGGAGCCCCATCAATTATGAATTTGGATTGGAACGGGTTTGGGTCTGGCTGAATGGGCTGGAACGGGATGGGGGTGAAAATGTGTCCCATGAAGGGCTCTGGTTGGAACCTAATTTAGCATCACCATAGCAACAACGTGTAATCAATATCACATTTTCAAGGAATTGGGGTTTTATTCGTATAATAAGACCATGGTGAAGACGCAATGAAGACGTTAGTTATTCGTGTTTTCAATCGGTAGTGGTTTGCGATCGCTCGTTATTAATGAAGTCTGTTTATGCTTTCTACCTACTTGTGATGACCATCAGGCTCGATCAGAACTATCTTTATGAAATGGATAGCGGTAATTTTCCTCTTTCTTTACGTTCAAACCATGCCGAGTTCGCGTAATGTTCATTACTGTTCAGTTTTGGCATGTCCCAATACAAGAAAGACACCGGGAGTATCTTTTCACTGTTTTCCCTGCTGATGACTACAGGTAAGTTATTTATATGTAATGATAAATGCACACACCACCAGACTTGTATACGATTCAATTTGTTTTCGAACGATTCATTTACGACTCAAAATCCACATTATTCAATTCAATCACGACTAAATCAGACCTGAAATTGGTTTGCATTCGATTCAATCAAAGACTTTGAGCCGGAGCTTTCGACTCAATCGATTCAAAATGACCTTGAGCCATATCAGTCCCGACTCAATCATTTTGAATCATATAACGACTCAATAACAACTCAAACTATTAATACATTTGCAACTTAGAACTCATAAGTAATTTGATAGTGCTGCATTTATATGTTGAAATTGTTGATAGATATTACCATAATGGTTGAAAACTTCGCGAAGTTTTGGAGGTTTCTTTTGAGCTTAAAATGTTTATTGATTGGGTCGCGAACCCGACTCAGTCTGCTCTCTAAATATTTGTTGTCGACTCAATCATGGTTTCTACCCGAGCTCTTCAATTCACTCACGACTCACAGCGAAGTTCATGCAAATTTTAGCGATTGAATCGATTGGAATCGTTCAATCAAAATTCGTTGAGAAAAAAAAATGATTCACCACCAGATCTTTTGATTCATGAATCGTGATTGAATCAAAACCCGCATCAAAACAAGGCTGATTGAATCAAAAGATTTCACGATTCTTAACGATTCAAGTACACTGGTAAATTAAGCAAATACACGCAGTCCCATTGGCTACTTGCATTTACACTGAAATAGTATTCCTGTAACAATGTTTTAATGATCATATATATGTATGTTTCCATTTGTATTTATTTGACATAAATTTACCACCTACATTTAAATGTTGAATCAAACGTGAATCGATTAAAATATTTGTTTTGATTCTTTGAATCAGAAAGAATTCTCAAAACTGTCTACGTGGATCGAACGGTAATTGAATCATTCAGATTCCAAAATTAATCATGATTGAATCGTTCCAATAAGTTGAATCAATAACCAGTTTGCGTTGTGCGTCATGTACATAAATGTGCTCGCGAACATACTGCGACATTGAATGATTCAAAATATTTGTTTTCCTCTCTGAGAGAGATGCTTGTTTTGTGTAATCAATGACACCATGGGTTAACATTTATCCACCCGGTACAGTGTACGTACTCGTACAATCACAGTCCGCGAACAAATAATCTCGCGCAATATACATCTGCTGACTCTCCCGAAAGTTGATACCAGGCTGGTACGATGTCACGAGCGAAGTCCACCTAATTGGTAAAGATTTCACAATAATCCGGTCGCCTTTTCTCAATACAAACGAGTGTGAGTCGCAATCCCTGATATTCTCTTATTCCTGGTTATACTGGGGAAGAAAGGCTCCCAATCAACAAACCAGTTACTTCCTGAATTTCTTGCTCAGGATACACGCAAAAAGCTGTGTATGATGAATGTGTTGGAGAAGATCCGCGAAAAGTCGATGAGTTTCTATGGAATCGTCTTGAGTGTCTCTTTGGCGAATATTGGATCTAAGCCTGCATAAAAAGTAGCGAGAACCCAGAGTTATTTCTCATTTTGCTTCTGCTGGAAGTATTGAACCGCAATGGCTGGGGACTTGACTAAGATAAATCCTAATGCAAGTACATACATGAAAACATAGAGACTAGAAAGCCCCAGGGATTATTGGGAATAATCAGAGGGACAAACATGCTGAATATTACATATTATCATACACGTCGTGCCACGGCTGCGTTGCCAGGTCCAAATACAGGTCCGACGGCTCTGTTCCGGATCTGAGCCAAGTCGCTGACATGCTGGGTACATGCCGAGTTCTCTGTGGCAAACCTGCGTCCCCAGCATGCGAGTCGCGGTGTATTTGGCTGGACACAATACAGGTCATGCCGGGTTCTCTGTGGCAAACCTGCGTCCCCAGCATGCGAGACGCGGTGAATTTGCTTGGACACAATACAGGCCATGCCGGGTTCTCTGTGGCAAACCTGCGTCCCCAGCATGCGAGTCGCGGTGTATTTGGCTGGACACAATACAGGTCATGCCGAGTTCTCTGTGGCAAACCTGCGTTTTCAGCATGCGAGACGCGGTGTATTTGGCTGGACACAATACAGGTCATGCCGAGTTCTATGTGGCAAACCTGCGTTTTCAGCATGCGAGTCGCGGTGTATTTGGCTGGACACAATACAGGCCATGCCGGGTTCTCTGTGGCAAACCTGCGTTTTCAGCATGCGAGACGCGGTGTATTTGCTTGGACACAATACAGGTCATGCCGGGTTGTCTGTGGCAAACCTGCGTCCCCAGCATGCGAGTCGCGGTGTATTTGGCTGGACACAATACAGGTCATGCCGAGTTCTCTGTGGCAAACCTGCGTTTTCAGCATGCGAGTCGCGGTGTATTTGGCTGGACACAATACAGGCCATGCCGGGTTCTCTGTGGCAAACCTGCGTTTTCAGCATGCGAGTCGCGGTGTATTTGGCTGGACACAATACAGGCCATGCCGGGTTGTCTGTGGCAAACCTGCGTCCCCAGCATGCAAGTCGCGGTGTATTTGGCTGGACACAATACAGGTCATGCCGGGTTCTCTGTGGCAAACCTGCGTCCCCAGCATGCGAGACGCGGTGTATTTGGCTGGACACAATACAGGCCATGCCGGGTTCTCTGTGGCAAACCTGCGTTTTCAGCATGCGAGTCGCGGTGTATTTGGCTGGACACAATACAGGCCATGCCGGGTTCTCTGTGGCAAACCTGCGTCCCCAGCATGCGAGACGCGGTGTATTTGGCTGGACACAATACAGGTCATGCCGGGTTCTCTGTGGCAAACCTGCGTCCCCAGCATGCGAGACGCGGTGTATTTGCTTGGACACAATACAGGTCATGCCGGGTTCTCTGTGGCAAACCTGCGTCCCCAGCATGCGAGTCGCGGTGTATTTGGCTGGACACAATACAGACCATGCCGGGTTCTCTGTGGCAAACCTGCGTCCCCAGCATGCGAGACGCGGTGTATTTGGCTGGACACAATACAGGCCATGCCGGGTTGTCTGTGGCAAACCTGCGTCCCCAGCATGCGAGTCGCGGTGTATTTGCTTGGACACAATACAGGCCATGCCGGGTTCTCTGTGGCAAACCTGCGTCCCCAGCATGCGAGACGCGGTGTATTTGGCTGGACACAATACAGGCCATGCCGGGTTGTCTGTGGCAAACCTGCGTCCCCAGCATGCGAGTCGCGGTGTATTTGCTTGGACACAATACAGGCCATGCCGGGTTGTCTGTGGCAAACCTGCGTCCCCAGCATGCGAGACGCGGTGTATTTGGCTGGACACAATACAGGCCATGCCGGGTTGTCTGTGGCAACCCTGCGTCCCCAGCATGCGAGACGCGGTGTATTTGGCTGGACACAATACAGGCCATGCCGGGTTGTCTGTGGCAAACCTGCGTCCCCAGCATGCGAGACGCGGTGTATTTGCTTGGACACAATACAGGCCATGCCGGGTTCTCTGTGGCAAACCTGCGTCCCCAGCATGCGAGACGCGGTGTATTTGGCTGGACACAATACAGGCCATGCCGGGTTGTCTGTGGCAAACCTGCGTCCCCAGCATGCGAGTCGCGGTGTATTTGGCTGGACACAATACAGGCCATGCCGGGTTCTCTGTGGCAAACCTGCGTCCCCAGCATGCGAGACGCGGTGTATTTGGCTGGACACAATACAGGCCATGCCGGGTTCTCTGTGGCAAACCTGCGTCCCCAGCATGCGAGACGCGGTGTATTTGGCTGGACACAATACAGGCCATGCCGGGTTGTCTGTGGCAAACCTGCGTCCCCAGCATGCGAGTCGCGGTGTATTTGCTTGGACACAATACAGGCCATGCCGGGTTCTCTGTGGCAAACCTGTGTCCCCAGCATGCGAGTCGCGGTGTATTTGGCTGGACACAATACAGGCCATGCCGGGTTCTCTGTGGCAAACCTGCGTCCCCAGCATGCGAGACGCGGTGTATTTGGCTGGACACAATACAGGTCATGCCGGGTTGTCTGTGGCAAACCTGCGTCCCCAGCATGCGAGACGCGGTGTATTTGGCTGGACACAATACAGGCCATGCCGGGTTCTCTGTGGCAAACCTGCGTCCCCAGCATGCGAGTCGCGGTGTATTTGGCTGGACACAATACAGGCCATGCCGGGTTCTCTGTGGCAAACCTGCGTCCCCAGCATGCGAGTCGCGGTGTATTTGGCTGGACACAATACAGGCCATGCCGGGTTCTCTGTGGCAAACCTGCGTCCCCAGCATGCGAGACGCGGTGTATTTGGCTGGACACAATACAGGCCATGCCGGGTTGTCTGTGGCAAACCTGCGTCCCCAGCATGCGAGTCGCGGTGTATTTGCTTGGACACAATACAGGCCATGCCGGGTTGTCTGTGGCAAACCTGCGTCCCCAGCATGCGAGACGCGGTGTATTTGGCTGGACACAATACAGGCCATGCCGGGTTCTCTGTGGCAAACCTGCGTCCCCAGCATGCGAGACGCGGTGTATTTGGCTGGACACAATACAGGCCATGCCGGGTTCTCTGTGGCAAACCTGCGTCCCCAGCATGCGAGTCGCGGTGTATTTGGCTGGACACAATACAGGCCATGCCGGGTTGTCTGTGGCAAACCTGCGTCCCCAGCATGCGAGTCGCGGTGTATTTGCTTGGACACAATACAGGCCATGCCGAGTTGTCTGTGGCAAACCTGCGTCCCCAGCATGCGAGACGCGGTGTATTTGGCTGGACACAATACAGGCCATGCCGGGTTCTCTGTGGCAAACCTGCGTCCCCAGCATGCGAGTCGCGGTGTATTTGGCTGGACACAATACAGGCCATGCCGAGTTGTCTGTGGCAAACCTGCGTCCCCAGCATGCGAGTCGCGGTGTATTTGGCTGGACACAATACAGGCCATGCCGGGTTCTCTGTGGCAAACCTGCGTCCCCAGCATGCGAGTCGCGGTGTATTTGGCTGGACACAATACAGGCCATGCCGAGTTCTCTGTGGCAAACCTGCGTCCCCAGCATGCGAGACGCGGTGTATTTGGCTGGACACAATACAGGCCATGCCGGGTTGTCTGTGGCAAACCTGCGTCCCCAGCATGCGAGTCGCGGTGTATTTGGCTGGACACAATACAGGCCATGCCGGGTTCTCTGTGGCAAACCTGCGTTTTCAGCATGCGAGACGCGGTGTATTTGGCTGGACACAATACAGGTCATGCCGGGTTGTCTGTGGCAAACCTGCGTCCTCGGCATGCGAGTCGCGGTGTATTTGGCTGGACACAATACAGGCCATGCCGGGTTGTCTGTGGCAAACCTGCGTCCCCAGCATGCGAGTCGCGGTGTATTTGGCTGGACACAATACAGGCCATGCCGGGTTGTCTGTGGCAAACCTGCGTCCCCAGCATGCGAGTCGCGGTGTATTTGGCTGGACACAATACAGGCCATGCCGGGTTGTCTGTGGCAAACCTGCGTCCCCAGCATGCGAGTCGCGGTGTATTTGGCTGGACACAATACAGGCCATGCCGGGTTGTCTGTGGCAAACCTGCGTCCCCAGCATGCGAGTCGCGGTGTATTTGGCTGGACACAATACAGGCCATGCCGGGTTGTCTGTGGCAAACCTGCGTCCCCAGCATGCGAGACGCGGTGTATTTGGCTGGACACAATACAGGCCATGCCGGGTTGTCTGTGGCAAACCTGCGTCCCCAGCATGCGAGACGCGGTGTATTTGGCTGGACACAATACAGGCCATGCCGGGTTCTCTGTGGCAAACCTGCGTCCCCAGCATGCGAGACGCGGTGTATTTGGCTGGACACAATACAGGCCATGCCGGGTTCTCTGTGGCAAACCTGCGTCCCCAGCATGCGAGACGCGGTGTATTTGGCTGGACACAATACAGGCCATGCCGGGTTCTCTGTGGCAAACCTGCGTCCCCAGCATGCGAGACGCGGTGTATTTGGCTGGACACAATACAGGCCATGCCGGGTTGTCTGTGGCAAACCTGCATCCCCAGCATGCGAGTCGCGGTGTATTTGGCTGGACACAATACAGGCCATGCCGGGTTGTCTGTGGCAAACCTGCGTCCCCAGCATGCGAGACGCGGTGTATTTGGCTGGACACAATACAGGTCATGCCGGGTTGTCTGTGGCAAACCTGCGTCCCCAGCATGCGAGACGCGGTGTATTTGGCTGGACACAATACAGGTCATGCCGGGTTGTCTGTGGCAAACCTGCGTTTTCAGCATGCGAGTCGCGGTGTATTTGCTTGGACACAATACAGGCCATGCCGGGTTGTCTGTGGCAAACCTGCGTCCCCAGGATGCGAGTCGCGGTGTATTTGGCTGGACACAATACAGGCCATGCCGGGTTGTCTGTGGCAAACCTGCGTCCCCAGCATGCGAGTCGCGGTGTATTTGCTTGGACACAATACAGGCCATGCCGGGTTGTCTGTGGCAAACCTGCGTCCCCAGCATGCGAGACGCGGTGTATTTGGCTGGACACAATACAGGCCATGCCGGGTTGTCTGTGGCAAACCTGCGTCCCCAGCATGCGAGACGCGGTGTATTTGGCTGGACACAATACAGGCCATGCCGGGTTGTCTGTGGCAAACCTGCGTCCCCAGCATGCGAGTCGCGGTGTATTTGGCTGGACACAATACAGGCCATGCCGGGTTGTCTGTGGCAAACCTGCGTCCCCAGCATGCGAGACGCGGTGTATTTGCTTGGACACAATACAGGCCATGCCGAGTTGTCTGTGGCAAACCTGCGTCCCCAGCATGCGAGTCGCGGTGTATTTGGCTGGACACAATACAGGCCATGCCGGGTTGTCTGTGGCAAACCTGCGTCCCCAGCATGCGAGTCGCGGTGTATTTGGCTGGACACAATACAGGCCATGCCGGGTTGCGATGGTTTCCTACACGATGCATGTCAGTGGTTTTGGATGGTTTCCTACACGATGCATGTCAGTGGTTTTGGATGGTTTCCTACACGATGCATGTCAGTGGTTTTGGATGGTTTCCTACACGATGCATGTCAGTGGTTTTGGATGGTTTCCTACACGATGCATGTCAGTGGTTTTGGATGGTTTCCTACACGATGCATGTCAGTGGTTTTGCGGTGTCTGGACTTTGGGCTCCCGAATAGTGTTGTGTAGTGTTTGGCTTAAAGGGAGTGTGCCTACTCAGATCGCTTATTTAGGGTTATTGACACTGGTCTATAGAACATAATTTTCTGAATTGACCCATGACTTCGTTTCTCCAGATTCGCCCAAGTTGCTGATATATTCCAAAGACTCCAGGAACTTGCTGGGAGCAAATAGTCATCGGGTAGACTCCAGAGGGCTTCCGTTACTAGAAGCACTGCAACTATCGATTAAACTGCTATAGCATATTGTTAGCGCCGGCCAATAGCAATTCAACAAAACAGCTCGTGCACGCTGACAGCAGCAGCCGAGCAGAAACTGGACGGCCATCATGTTTTTCAATGATGGCCGTTTCGATGATGGCCGATGGCCATTTTTTTAGGAAGATATCAATTTAGAGCTACGAAACTTGCACATAATAAAGTTCCCAGTGGCAATAACGTGCTGTGCAAAACTTGTCTTTCTATCTTGCATGATGTGACCGTAATTGTATTGTCTTATGTGCGCCGTTTTACATAACATCACCATAGTGACGATCGTTTAATAGATATCGAAACAAAAAATAAGCAAAAAAACAATATAAGTGAAAATTCGACTAAAGGGGCTCCAAATGTGAATTTCATCATATACACCAATCAAACCAATAGCTACTTACCGTATGCAAAATATTTTTGACATTCCAAAACAGTAGGCACACTCCATTTAACCCTATTTGTAACAGGCTTCTGGCTACCCCCATCTGTAACATGGGAGGGGCGGATCCCCCCACTCGAATCTACCGGTCCGATTTTCACAAATCAAACGGTGTTTGATTCCCCTCAACCGGATCTACATTTTTATATAAAAAAACGATATCTATGAAAAGGGGGCAACAGGGGCAAAAATGTTAAATCTTAGAGGTATTTTTGATCGAACACAGTCGTGATGTTTATCAGCCGATGTGCATTTAACCAACGGCAATCGATAACAATTTAGTTGGAAATTCATATCTATTGGTGATATTTGAAAATGCAAAATTCATAGGCGTCGCCAGGACGTGCAAAATTAACCCTCCGCCGAAGAACCCTCCCAAAACCGGGCCCTAGAACCCCCTGCGCAAGCCATGTACTCAAAATTTGGACAGAATACGCAAGCATCAATTTGAGTCAAAGTCAGAAAGTTTCAAGGACCTACTCCCAGCCATTCCGGATATATCAGTGAAAACCCTGATGGGGGCCCTGTTACAAATAGGGTTAAGGTCTTCGGATTTTTTACATTTCTTCTACGCACTGCTTTAGGTACATTTAAAGGTAAAATGCCATAAAGTTCATAATTTGTATAAGCAGACATAGTATACATAGAAAATGTATAAAAATATAAGTTATTTTCTTGAAAACATTTTGAACTAGCAGTTTGGACACATTCTTTTTAACCGGCTGGTGATTGGTGTTGTTGACGTCCTGTCGCTCACCCCGAATGACGACCTTGGCGGGCTGTTCGCTGATGGCGTGCTGGTCCGTCATCAAGTGCACAGTGCGACACATGAATCGCCTGGTGACGTCATCACTGGTGACATCACGCACCAGCAGCTCACCAGATGGCAGCATGTGGTACTTGTCATCTGCCGGGCAGAGGATACGTCAGTGGGCGTTAAAGAACACTGCAGCCATCAAACCGGGATTTATCGAAGCGCTGCCTCCCTCATTGATAGACAATAAATTGCACGTTTTCCGATCCGTTTAAAGCCGAAGCTCAGTGTACTTGGTCAGTTGGGCATGCGGTTCGGGCGACCGTCGATCCCGTCTGACACGTAATACCAGTAAAACTAAAACTTTTCCTAAAATGAACTTCGCTAAAATATTTGCAGCAAGATAAACTTGGCACTGGTTTGAGGCTGGGTGCAGGAAAGGCAAATGCCTGGTTGTCAACATAATTCTGAAATGAGTAGAACACCCTTATTGAGACGGCACGGGAATCGAGCGGGCTGTTTTTAAGCGTTATTCCAGAATGTGATAAAACATTCAACGCTTTCCTTTTTTGTTAAGGACATGCCAGGGACAGCGACCCCGGTGTCAGTCCTTCACCGGCCGCTGGCGGTCACGTGACCGGCGGGTCAGCCGGGGCCGGCCGAGCGCGAGGCAGGTGGGTCGTGGCCGCAAGTTGTGCAGTACCCACCACAGGGTATATGAGGTTGTGCGTCGGCACGCGCTGCTGCTAAACCCGACAACGTATAATTTCACAAATTCAATACGAAATTGTACTTTTATTTGTATTTATTTGTGACATTCATAACGGGATATTGGCCCAATTACAGTGTGTATCGGCATTTCTATTGTTTTGTGTGTACATTGGCCCCGCGGTTAGGCTGGGGATTATTTGGGAGCTCATCCCGGAACCGGTCACCCCGGGATTCGAACCAGGGACCTCCTACACGGTAAGTGGGCATGTTATCCCGGAACCGGTCGCCCCGGGATTCGAACTAGAGACCTCCTACACAGTAAGTGGGCATGCTATCCCGAAACCGGTCATCCCGAGACTCGAACCAGGGACCTCCTACACGGTAAGCGGGCATGTTGTCGCTGGACTAACCATTCCCCGGTTATTAATTGATCGTATATGTCGCCAGATAAGTAATTTTTACGACATGGCAATTTCTGTGTGCAAATTTTCAGCTAAATCAACCGTGTAGTTGCGAAGAAATAGGTCTGTGAAAACCATGGCTACGGTCGGGTCTCTCATACGTATATTGTCCTCCAAGTTGACGGAAGACCACGCGTCCGCTCGGTAATTACAGTTTTGAAATGTTGCATTGTCGGAATAAGGAGCAGCGCGCGACGACGTATGACACTGTTTTATGTATATATATATATATATATATATATATATATATATATATATATATATATATATATATATATATATATATATATATATATATTTAAAACACATATTCATGGCAACAGGTTTACAGTCGATACAGTCGACAAGCAATATGTCCTTCCCTTTTTAACTAAAAAAAAGTTTGAAATGCTATTTCGCGTTGGGGAAGAACACGGAAGTAAGAGTTTGGTTGCTGACCCGATAGAGGATCACTGGTAAAATCAAGGTAGAGCAGTGGGACCGACACAATCGTGTTTGTCTCGTAAAGACATGTCCAGAAATATGCCTTTGTATAGCTCGGTCATGTGATTTGGAATTTTAACTAACTCATTCATGCTGGATATAGCTGAAAGAGCATTGACGAGAGAAATACGCTGACATTAAAGTCATATTATAGGTCTGTATTAGGTATAAAGTAATTTACGACAACTTTTCGACAATAATTGGCCAGTGTAACCTTTGCTAACCCCTGGAGCCTAATCCTTTGGATCGATATTCAACAAATGGAGGATACCTCAAAGATGGGATGTTTCGTTTGGTGTTTCCTTTTTCGATTGTTGTGAACTATCATAGTTCCCGAGATATTCGAGAGTCTCTAGAGCAGACTCCTCAACTGGCAAAATTTGACCTTTGATGACCGCTAGTGACTTTAATATTGACGTGAAAGAAATATGACAAACGACCTAAATTTTGACGAGCTATATTCCTGAATTATTCTCGGATATTCCCCGATTTCGCCACATCCCCATAGAAACCGAGTTCCAGAGGGCGTTCAAACGCCACTACCCCCCCCCCCCCCCCCCCCCCCACACACACACACACACAGCACCGTGAAGGCATCATCGAGCACCGGCAAAGAAAGGTGGCGTGGGTTGAATAAATTACACTGGGATGACGAGTTGAACGCCTCGTGTGTGCCTTGTTCAACGGTACAGAGGCATGCGTACCGCTATCGGTCCCTTTCGCGAGGATTCAGCCCCCATTCTGTATGGCGTGACTGCTGTCCCTCCCAGCGTGACTGCTGTCCCTCCCAGCGTGGCTGCTGTCTTTCCCAGCGTGGCCGCTGTCCCTCCCAGCGTGACTGCTGTCCCTCCCAACGTGGCTGCTGTCCCTCCCAGTGTGGCCGCTGTCCCTCCCAGTGTGGCCGCTGTCCCTCCCAGTGTGGCTGCTGTCCCTCCCAACGTGACTGCTGTCCCTCCCAGCGTGACTGCTGTTCCTCCCAGTGTGACTGCTGTCCTTCCCAGCGTGACTGCTGTCCCTCCCAGCGTGACTGCTGTCCCTCCCAACGTGGCTGCTGTCCCTCCCAGTGTGGCTGTTGTCCCTCCTAACGTGGCTGCTGTCCCTCCCAGCGTGACTGCTGTCCCTTCCAACGTGGCTGCTGTCCCTCCCAACGTGGCTGCTGTCCCTCCCAACGTGGCTACTGTCCCTCCCAGTGTGACTGCTGTCCTTCCCAGTGTGACTGCTGTCCCTCCCAGCGTGACTGCTGTCTTTCCCAGTGTGGCTGCTGTCCCTCCCAGCATGGGCGTAGGAACGTTTTGAAAAGTGGGTGGGTGGTGAGGGGGAGGGGCAGTCGCAGTGGTGGGTCTAGGTTTCGAGTGGTGGGGGGGGGGGGGGATTTCGCTCTGTTTCGTCAGCGAAAAGTTGTTGACCGGGGTGGGGGGTTGGCGTTGGCGTCGAATCGTCAGCATGAAGAGTCGTTGATCGGGAAGTGGAGGGGGGGAGGGGTAAATGACTTCCCGGAACAAAAATCACAACCTCCCAGAACGGTGGAAGAGGGGGGGGGGCAAAACATACGTTTGCCTACTGATTTGTCGTTGTGGGGGAGGGGTGTTATTGCCTGATTTTCCCTAACGTAGATCCGCCACTGGCGAGCCGTAGCATTATTTCCACTTTAGAAATGGTGAAAGGTTGTTTTCGGTGACTTCATCTCCGGCTAAGTGTTTAACGAGTATCCAAAATAGGTCATGGCAATGTATGGTTGTGAATTCAGTGCTTCTGACAACTGTTAACCCGCTCTTCCCTGGGGTCTTCAGCCGAACACATGGGGGAGGGGGGGGGGGCGGAATCTGTCCCCTCGTTATCTTCCTAACTAATAATCATAGCGAGACACGTAAAGCGGCAATTGGAAGTTCACGATAAGACGCATCTAAAACACGAAACTTTCAAATTATTCATACGTGGGGAGCTATAAGTGAATCATACATAACCACATTGTTTTGAAATTAAGCTTGGATGTTTGCTACGCTTGGTCCTCAATCATGTATTCCGTTATTTGAATACTTTGGAAAATTTTGAGTTTGTGGTACTTCCCCCAAACTTCCCCAAATTGGTTTCATATTATTTTTGGGGTCAAAAACTAAAACATTCCAAAATATGGTATACACATTTTCAAGAGAATGTCATTTCTGTCCCTTCCAGCGTGACTGCTCCCCTTCCCAGTGTGGCCGCTATCCCTCCCAGTGTATCATCTCCCCTTCCCAGTGTGACGGCTCCCACCCAGCGTCGCAGTCACCTCGTTTGCCACACCGGCGAGCCGTTCAGCAGACATCGGCGCCAATATACGGCCAGTTCAGCAGACATACGGCCGTGGTACCGGACCGGACCATTTACACCCGACTGGAAATAAGCCGCCGGACGGAACGCAGCAGCCGCCGCCGCCGCCGCCGCCGGTCGCTCACCCACCGACGACAACGCCAGAGACACCGACACTGGGAGTCCCGCCTGCCGTGACCCGCGGCCAGAGACACCGACACTGGGAGTCCCGCCTGCCGTGACAAATGGCCAGAGACACCGACACTGGGAGTCCCGCCTGCCGTGACCCGCGGGACACCGACACTGGGAGTCCCGCCTGCCGTGACAAATGGCCAGAGACACCGACACTGGGAGTCCCGCCTGTCGTGACAAATGGCCAGAGACACCGACACTGGGAGTCCCGCCTGCCGTGACAAATGGCCAGAGACACCGACACTGGGAGTCCCGCCTGCCGTGACAAATGGCCAGAGACACCGACACTGGGAGTCCCGCCTGCCGTGACAAATGGCCAGAGACACCGACACTGGGAGTCCCGCCTGCCGTGACAAATGGCCAGAGACACCGACACTGAGAGTCCCGCCTGCCGTGACCCGCGGCCAGAGACACCGACACTGGGAGTCCCGCCTGCCGTGACCCGCGGCCAGAGACACCGACACTGGGAGTCCCGCCTGCCGTGACCCGCGACCAGAGACACCGACACTGGGAGTCCCGCCTGCCGTGACCCGCGGCCAGAGACACCGACACTGGGAGTCCCGCCTGCCGTGACCCGCGGCCAGAGACACCGACACTGGGAGTCCCGCCTGTCGTGACAAATGGCCAGAGACACCGACACTGGGAGTCCCGCCTGCCGTGACCCGCGGGCCAGAGACACCGACACTGGGAGTCCCGCCTGCCGTGACCCGCGGGACTGAGGCCCTGAAAGCCCCGCCTGTCGTGACCCGCGGGACTAAGGCCCTGAGAGTCACGCCTGTCATGACCCGCGGGACTGAGGTCCTGAGAGTCCCGCCTGTCGTGACCCGCGGGACTGAGGCCCTGAGAGTCCCGCCTGTCATGACCCACGGGACTGAGGTCCTGAAAGCCCCGCCTGTCGTGACCCGCGGGACTAAGGCCCTGAGAGTCACGCCTGTCATGACCCGCGGGACTGAGGCCCTGAAAGTCCCGCCTGTCGTGACCCGCGGGACTGACTCCCTGAGAGTCCCGCCTGTCGTGACCCGCGGGACTGAGGCCCTGAAAGTCCCGCCTGTCGTGACCCGCGGGACTGACTCCCTGAGAGTCCCGCCTGTCGTGACCCGCGGGACTAAGGCCCTTAGAGTCCCGCCTGTCGTGACCCGCGGGACTAAGGCCCTGAGAGTCACGCCTGTCATGACCCGCGGGACTAAGGCCCTGAGAGTCCCGCCTGTCGTGACCCGCGGGACTGACTCCCTGGAAGTCCCGCCTGTCGTGACCCGCGGGACTGAGGCCCTGAGAGTCCCGCCTGTCGTGACCCGCGGGACTGACTCCCTGAGAGTCCCGCCTGTCGTGACCCGCGGGACTGAGGCCCTGAAAGTCCCGCCTGTCGTGACCCGCGGGACTGACTCCCTGAGAGTCCCGCCTGTCGTGACCCGCGGGACTGAGGCCCTGAAAGTCCCGCCTGTCGTGACCCGCGGGACTGACTCCCTGAGAGTCCCGCCTGTCGTGACCCGCGGGACTGAGGCCCTGAAAGTCCCGCCTGTCGTGACCCGCGGGACTGACTCCCTGGGAGTCCCGCCTGTCGTGACCCGCGGGACTGAGGCCCTGAGAGTCCCGCCTGTCGTGACCCGCGGGACTAAGGCCCTGAGAGTCACGCCTGTCGTGACCCGCGGGACTGAGGTCCTGAGAGTCCAGCCTGTCGTGACCCGCGGGACTGAGGCCCTGAGAGTCCCGCCTGTCGTGACCCGCGGGACTGAGGCCCTGAAAGCCCCGCCTGTCGTGACCCGCGGGACTGAGGCCCTGAGAGTCCCGCCTTTCGTGACCCGCGGGACTGACTCCCTGAGAGTCCCGCCTGTCGTGACCCGCGGGACTGAGGCCCTGAGAGTCTGTCGTGACCCGCGGGACTGAGACCCCGAGAGTCCCGCCTGTCGTGACCCGCGGGACTAAGGCCCTGAGAGTCACGCCTGTCATGACCCGCGGGACTGAGGTCCTGAGAGTCCAGCCTGTCGTGACCCGCGGGACTGAGGCCCTGAGAGTCCCGCCTGTCGTGACCCGCGGGACTAAGGCCCTGAGAGTCCCGCCTGTCGTGACCCGCGGGACTAAGGCCCTGAGAGTCACGCCTGTCATGACCCGCGGGACTGAGGTCCTGAGAGTCCAGCCTGTCGTGACCCGCGGGACTGAGGTCCTGAGAGTCCAGCCTGTCGTGACCCGCGGGACTGAGGCCCTGAAAGCCCCGCCTGTCGTGACCCGCGGGACTGAGGCCCTGAAAGCCCCGCCTGTCGTGACCCGCGGGACTGACTCCCTGGGAGTCCCGCCTGTCGTGACCCGCGGGACTGAGGCCCTGAAAGCCCCGCCTGTCGTGACCCGCGGGACTAAGGCCCTGAGAGTCACGCCTGTCATGACCCGCGGGACTGAGGTCCTGAGAGTTCAGCCTGTCGTGACCCGCGGGACTGACTCCCTGAGAGTCCCGCCTGTCGTGACCCGCGGGACTGAGGCCCTGAGAGTCCCGCCTGTCATGACCCGCGGGACTGAGGCCCTGAGAGTCCCGCCTTTCGTGACCCGCGGGACTGAGGCCCTGAGAGTCCCGCCTGTCATGACCCGCGGGACTGAGGCCCTGAGAGTCCCGCCTTTCGTGACCCACGGGACTGACTCCCTGAGAGTCCCGCCTGTCGTGACCCGCGGGACTGAGGCCCTGAGAGTCTGTCGTGACCCGCAGGACTGAGACCCCGAGAGTCCCGCCTGTCGTGACCCGCGGGACTGAAGCCCTGAGAGTCCCGCCTGTCGTGACCCGCGGGACTGAAGCCCTGAGAGTCCCGCCTGTCGTGACCCGCGGGACTGAGGCCCTGCAAGCCCCGCCTGTCGTGACCCGCGGGACTGAGGCCCTGAGAGTCACACCTGTCATGACCCGCGGGACTGACGCCCTGAGAGTCCCGCCTGTCGTGACCTGTGAGACTGAGGCCCTGATAGCCTGTCGTGACCCGCGGGACTAAGGCCCTGCACGACTCGCATCCCAGAGCAGGGCTGGGTCAAATCCCAAAAGGTCGGACAAAATAAAAATATTATCCGATTTAGCTTGTCCGTGCATTAAGAAATGACATTGCAAAGTTGGTGATAAGAAGACGGGAACTATTGGATTTGCAGCGAACATTTCAAAATTTCCAAAAATATTGACATAAAAAGAAGAAAAATATCGATCCAGAAAGGTGATACTGGCTCTGCCATACAAAATCCTAATGGCACCACTGAACATGTAAATGGATGGTAAAGCAAGCCCAATACATTTCATCTTGATATACGATATATTTCGTCTTGAAATATACTCAAAATGACACATATTTACGCCGCCTTCATTCATACAATATTCTATCTCGCTATTGCAATGTTTGTATTGAGTCCCGTGTGAAGTAGTAGTAGTAGTAGTAGTAGTATTTTTATTGAGGTCTCCAGTGTTTGACTTTTCAGCCCTCGCGTCAATGACATTTCATAAAATCTAACCATGTAAAATCGATCTAATCACATACCGCATACACACTAAAGTAAAAACACTACACGCTGATACTACACATAAAAAAACACCACACAAAATACAATCGCTAAATAACATTTAAAACATGATGAGCCAATGAGTATTAACAGAAAACCTAGATTTACGTTAAGACGAGCATGTTACTGTTGACTAACAATTTGTATGCGCTCATTCCACGCCATCACGGCCCTAGATAAAAAGTTGCACCTTGCTGCCTCGGTCCTGATTCTAGGCAGCTCCAGCATCCCTGCCTCAGTTCCTCGCGTCTGCCTACTCGAAACAATGGCACGGCGAGTAGGCAGGCAGCTAGAGCAGGTGGGCCTGTGTCGGAGAGCAGCCGCTTCACCATGGCCAGGTATCGAGCCTTGATCATCTCCTCGAACCAACCTCGGCCAGCCCAGGGCCTGCAGGGTGGGACTAATGTGATCTCGTCGGTGTTGGCCTGACACAATGCGGTCTCCAAAGTTGACGATTTTTTTATTCGTTTTTTTTAGTCACGTTACACCCTCCCCATGCTGTTAGGCAGTACTGACTGTGAGGGAAAACTAAGGCCTGTACTAGAAGCTTTTTTTGTTTCACGCCGAATCTTGTGCCTTAATTTTGATAACCCGACGAGAACGCAATAGCACCGGCGAGTGACCTGCGAAATTTGCTTCTCCCAGGATAGGGCTGAATCCACCATAACGCCGAGGATTTTAGCGTGGGGCGAGGGACTGACTTCTGTACAACCGAACCGGATGCTTAAGGGAGTAGTTAAGTTCTGTTTAACTGGTTTTACCACTAATAATTCCGTTTTGGTGGGATTTATTTTCAGTCGATTTTGCGTGAACCAGTTTAAGGCAATGTCAAATGTGCTTTCCACTCGCCGCTTTAGCGTTTCCATATTTTTAGGCGCATCCGAGTCCAAGAGCTGGACATCATCTGCGAACAAAACTTGTTTTCCTGATGTAAGATGTGAAGTCATATCATTAGTAAAAATAAAAAATAAAATTGGTCCTAAATTCGATCCTTGAATCACCCCGTGGGTTATTGGGAGGGGCGGAGCATTGCTCCCCTGAATTTGTTGAGTTCGGCCAGTCACCCAGTCCCTGAACCAATGGTCGTCTATACCGTACCAGCCGAGCTTTTCGAGGAGATAGCCGTGCTCTACAGAATCGAACGCTCGATATGTGTCTGCCTCCAGCATCGTCGTAACTCGACCCGAATCACGATTTGAAATTAGGTAGCTGACTGTGCCCAGCATCGCTGTCTCGACAGCTGACTGTGTCCAGTCGCTGTCTCAGTCGAATGCCCCGATCGGAAGCCATGCTGTGAGTTTGTCAAAATATGATCTCTTTCCAGAAATGACGATAGCTGCCAGTTAATTATTTTTTTCACGGGGTTTGTCGACTACACTTAATATGGATATAGGTCTGTAGTTGCCCGGTTCACTAGGGTCGCCTCTCTTAAAGAGTGGCAGCACAATCGCATTCTTCCATTCTGAGGGCACTCGACCGGTCACTAACGAGCCATTTACAACGTGTAACAAGTGCGGCCCCACCACAGCAAAGGTCATCTTTAGCATATCGACTGTGATGCCATCGCTACTACATGCACGAGAGTTGTTCATTGATCGCAGGGCCAGTGAGAGCTCAGGTAACGTGACAGGTCGCACACGGAACGAATCACTTACAACGCGCGGGGGTCGGGGTTTCAGTCGCTCCCCTTGGTCCGCTGCCGTCAGCGCACTAGCGACATCTGCACCCAACCCATCGTCACGAAATGCGCATTGAGCCTCTCGGCCCAGGCAGGATCACTGTGAGCTGGCGAGTCTAATCTGGGCTCTGGTTTCTTTGATGCCAATAGAAACTTCTAATGTCTTTCCACGTTGTCGTACGACTGTTTTTGTAGTATTGTGTCAGAGCAGTGTCAGTGTTGAGCCCCGTGTGTCAGAGCAGTGTCAGTGTTGAGCCCCGTGTGTCAGAGCAGTGTCAGTGTTGAGCCCCGTGTGTCAGAGCAGTGTCAGTGTTGAGCCGCGTGTGGCAGAGCAGTGTCAGTGTTGAGCCCCGTGTGTCAGAGCAGTGTCAGTGTTGAGCCCCGTGTGTCAGAGCAGTGTCAGTGTTGAGCCCCGTGTGTCAGAGCAGTGTCAGTGTTGAGCCCCGTGTGTCAGAGCAGTGTCAGTGTTGAGCCGCGTGTGTCAGAGCAGTGTCAGTGTTGAGCCCCGTGTGTCAGAGCAGTGTCAGTGTTGAGCCCCGTGTGTCAGAGCAGTGTCAGTGTTGAGCCCTGTGTGTCAGAGCAGTGTCAGTGTTGAGCCCCGTGTGTCAGAGCAGTGTCGGCTCGGCAGCTCGCCGCCGGAGTTTCGCGGCCCGCCTCGCCGAGCTGGCGCGTCACAGCCGATTCTGAGAATAACGAAGTGCCGAGCTGCGGCCCGCGGTCCAGCCGTATATCCTCGCCGATACATTTCCGCCGCGACGTGGCGGCCGGGTCAGGCGGGACGCCCTGTCACGGCCCGGTGAAGGACGGCGCACCACTCCACACAGCACAGAGCAGCTACCGCTCAGAGACAGACAGGCAGGGCCGCCACCGACTCGTACCGGCCTGTCCGGCCAGCCACCGAGTCCTATCCCCGGCCTGTCCGGCCTGCCCGGCCAGCCACCGAGTCCTATCCCCGGCCTGCCCGGCCAGTCACCGAGTCCTATCCCCGGCCTGCCTGGCCAGCCACCGAGTCCTATCCACGGCCTGCCCGGCCTGCCACCGAGTCCTATCCCCGGCCTGCCCGACCAGCCACCGAGTCCTATCCCCGGCCTGCCCACCGAGTCCTATCCCCGGCCTGCCCGGCCAACCACCGAGTCATATCCCCGGCCTGCCCGGCCAGCCACCGAGTCCTATCCCCGGCCTGCCTGGCCAGCCACCGAGTCCTATCCCCGGCCTGCCCGACCAGCCACCGAGTCCTATCCCCGGCCTGCCCGACCAGCCACCGAGTCCTATCCCCGGCCTGCCCGGCCTGCAACCGAGTCCTATCCCCCGCCTGCCCGACTAGCCACTGAGTCCTATCCCCGGCCTGCCCGACCAGCCACCGAGTCCTATCCCCGGCCTGCCCAACCAGCCACCGAGTCATATCCCCGGCCTGCCCGGCCAGCCACCGAGTCCTATCCCCGGCCTGCCCGACCAGCCACCGAGTCCTATCCCCGGCCTGCCCGGCCAGCCACCGAGTCCTATCCCCGGCCTGCCTGGCCAGCCACCGAGTCCTATCCCCGGCCTGCCCGACCAGCCACCGAGTCCTATCCCCGGCCTGCCCGACCAGCCACCGAGTCCTATCCCCGGCCTGCCCGACCAGCCCGGCCAGCCACCGAGTCCTATCCCCGGCCTGCCCGGCCTGCCATCGAGTCCTATCCCGGCCTGCCCGGCCAGTCACCGAGTCCTATCCCCGGCCTGCCTGGCCAGCCACCGAGTCCTATCCCCGGCCTGCCCGGCCTGCCACCGAGTCCTATCCCCGGCCTGCCCGACCAGCCACCGAGTCCTATCCCCGACCTGCCTGGCCAGCCACCGAGTCCTATCCCCGGCCTGCCCGGCCTGCCACCGAGTCCTATCCCCGGCCTGCCCGACCAGCCACCGAGTCCTATTCCCGGCCTGCCCGGCCAGCCACCGAGTCCTATCCCCGGCCTGCCCAACCAGCCACCGAGTCCTATTCCCGGCCTGCCCGGCCAGCCACCGAGTCCTATCCCCGGCCTGCCCAACCAGCCACCGAGTCCTATCCCCGGCCTGCCCACCGAGTCCTATCCCCGGCCTGCCCGACCAGTCACCGAGTCCTAACCCCGGCCTGCCCGACCAGCCACCGAGTCCTATCCCCGGCCTGCCTGGCCAGCCACCGAGTCCTATCCCCGGCCTGCCCGGCCTGCCACCGAGTCCTATCCCCGGCCTGCCCGACCAGCCACCGAGTCCTATCCCCGGCCTGCCCACCGAGTCCTATCCCCGGCCTGCCCGGCCAACCACCGAGTCATATCCCCGGCCTGCCCGGCCAGCCACCGAGTCCTATCCCCGGCCTGCCTGGCCAGCCACCGAGTCATATCCCCGGCCTGCCCGACCAGCCACCGAGTCCTATCCCCGGCCTGCTCGACCAGCCACCGAGTCCTATCCCCGGCCTGCCCGGCCTGCCCGACCTGCCCGGCCTGCCCGGCCAGCCACTGAGTCCACCCGCCAACTATTCACTGCGCGTCCCCCGTTAACTGTCCCCCGTTAACTGTCCCCCAGGTTGATCCGATCTGCACAGGGGCATTTCGAACTTTCCAGGGCCCCTCTGGTCTGTCCAGGGGCCCTACAGCCTTCTAAGGGGCCCTTCCGACCTGGCATGGGACTGCGCTGGCTGCTTTGTCGCCCTGCCGACATGCTCAGGGGCCTCTCGACCTGCCCAGAGACCCCTCTGTGCTGACTAGGGGCCCATTCGACGTGTTCGGGGGCCGCCCTGACCCACCTAGGGGCTCTTTCGGTCTGGTCAGGGGCTCCTCTGACCTTTCCAGGGGCCCTTTAAACTTCCCAGGGGCCATCTGGGGTCTGGTCAAGGGCTCTCCAACCTGCTCAGGGGCCCTTATGACCTGGCAAGGGACTGCGCTGGCTGCTTTGTCGCCCTACCAATATGCTCAGGGGCCTCTCCTCCTGCCCAGGGGCCTTCTGTGCTGTCTAGGGGCCCATTCGACGTGTTCGGGGGCCCTCTGACCCGCTCAGGGGCCCTTTTGGTCTGACCAGGGGCCCCTCTGACATGCACAGGGCTCTTTTGAACGTCCAAGGGGACCTCTGGTCTTTCCAGAGAGGGTCCTGGTGGCCCTAAAGGGCCTCTGAAGTGCTCTAAACTCTCTAAAGGACACGCTTCGCGTGGGAAAGAGCCCATTATACCGCGATTCGCGCGGTCTCGTCGGCCCCTTTCGGCGCGCGCAGCGCGCCGAAAAGGGTCCTCCGCCGACAAAAAGGGCCCTCCTGGCTTCGGGGGGAGGGGCGCACCCGCCGCCCCCTCTTGGCTACGAAGGCATGTGGATTGTGGATACTTTTTCATGGCATTGGGTTTTCCAGCAAATTTCCGGTAGGAGATATATTTCCAACACCTTCATGGGTGCATAATGTGCATTACTTATTACCTACTGCTTTGAACATACCTGTACCATTATTTGTTTGGGGGAGGGGTTAAGGGGGTTTGTTCATGGGTTATTTTGGGTGGGCGTTCACCTCCACCACCCTCTACCGTCAGTGCCAGTGGCGGTATTCTACTGCAAATGCCTTAAAATGCTGTATTGGCAAAAAACTGAAGTATTAAAAAAATAAAGTAAAATATTTTTAATAATATTACCTTTTTTATTTATTTTTCCTTTATCGAGATAAATAGTAAAAAGCCTTAGTATTAAACAAAAAAATGCAATTTTGACGGGGAATGGGTATAGGCACAAAAATAAAAATAAATGACGTCATCAAAAATCAAGTCAAAGTTCCTATCCACTATAAGTCATTAAGTCTTATCCCCGGCCTGCCCAACCAGCCACCGAGTCCTATCCCCGGCCTGCCCGGCCAGCCACCGAGTCCTATCCCCGGCCTGCCCGGCCAGCCACCGAGTCCTATCCCCGGCCTGCCCGACCAGCCACCGAGTCCTATCCCCGGCCTGCCCACCGAGTCCTATCCCCGGCCTGTCTGGCCAACCACCGAGTCATATCCCCGGCCTGTCTGGCCAGCCACCGAGTCCTATCCCCGGCCTGTCTGGCCAACCACCGAGTCCTATCCCCGGCCTGCCCGACCAGCCACCGAGTCCTATCCCCGGCCTGCCCGACCAGCCACCGAGTCCTATCCCCGGCCTGCCCAACCAGCCACTGAGTCCTATCTCCGGCCTGCCCGACCAGCCACCAGTCCTATCCCCGGCCTTCCCGACCAGCCACCGAGTCCTATCCCCGGCCTGCCCGGCCAGCCACCGAGTCCTATCCCCGGCCTGCCCGGGCAGCCACCGAGTCCTATCCCCGGCCTGCCCGGCCAGCCACCGAGTCCTATCCCCGGCCTGTCTGGCCAACCACCGAGTCATATCCCCGGCCTGTCTGGCCAGCCACCGAGTCCTATCCCCGGCCTGCCCGGCCAGCCACCGAGTCCTATCCCCGGCCTGCCCGGCCAGCCACCGAGTCCTATCGCCGGCCTGTCTGGCCAACCACCGAGTCATATCCCCGGCCTGCCCGGACAGCCACCGAGTCCTATCCCCGGCCTGCCCGGCCAGCCACCGAGTCCTATCCCCGACCTGCCCGACCAGCCACCGAGTCCTATCCCCGGCCTGCCCGACCAGCCACCGAGTCCTATCCCCGGCCTGCCCGGCCAGCCACCGAGTCCTATCCCCGGCCTGCCCGGCCAGCCACCGAGTCCTATCCCCGGCCTGCACGACCAGCCACCGAGTCCTATCCCCGGCCTGCCCGACCAGCCACCGAGTCCTATCCCCGGCCTGCCCACCGAGTTCTATCCCCGGCCTGTCCGGCCTGCCCGGCCTGCCCGGCCTGCCCGGCCTGCCCGGCCTGCCCGGCCTGCCACCGAGTCCTATCCCCGGCCTGGCCGGCCAGCCACCGAGTCCTATCCCCGGCCTGCCCGGCCTGCCCGGCCTCCCCGGCCTGCCCGGCCAGCCACTGAGTCCACCCGCCAACTTATTCACTGTGCGTCCCCCGTTTACTGTCCCCCGTTAACGTTAACTGCTCGAGTTTCTGGTGTCAGCCATTAGCGGTGTTTGAATGTCACAAATACGCTCGCCACCCAGCGGGCGGTGCTCCAAAGCCGGACACGCTCGCCACCCAGCAAGCGGTGCTCCAAAGCCGGACACGCTCGCCACCCAGCGGGCGGTGCTTCAAAGCCAGACACGCTCGCCACCCAGCGGGCGGTGCTCCAAAGCCGGACACGCTCGCCACCCAGCGGGCGGTGCTTCAAAGCCGGACACGCTCGCCACCCAGTGGGCGGTGCTTCAAAGCCGGACACGCTCGCCACCCAGCGGGCGGTGCTTCAAAGTCAGACACGCTCGCCACCCAGCGGGCGGTGCTTCAAATCCGGACGGCTCGCCACCCAGTGGGCGGTGCTTCAAAGCCGGACGGCTCGCCACCCAGCGGGCGGTGCTTCAAAGCCGGACACGCTCGCCACCCAGGGGGCGGTATATGTTAGCGGGCGGCGCCGAGGACCGTGACGATGTCTCAACAATCAGCGGCGGGCGTGTCCAGCTTCTCAAGCCGCCGACGGCTGCAGCAGCGCCGCGGTCAAATGAGCCGTCCGCAAACCTCTCAACCCACCATCGCTGGGTGGCAACAACGCAGTTACAACTGTGCAACACGTATCCGCTGCCGGTCAATGTGCTCCCAAACATGAGGGGAAAACATAATGAATTACTTGTATATTGCAATCAGGTATCGATGTGGCTCGGCTATTTTTGGGGATAGAACAAAACTTCATTTTAGGCAATTATCGTTCAATGATCTTCAAATGATTAAAATGTAGACAAAAAATTGTATTGCTTCCGAGAGGAAATGTAATGGATTATATTCTGGTGTATTAATATTTTATTAGAAAATATAATTACCACTAGAAAATATTTATTCCTAAGTGTATACCTATAAAAGCGTCAGACCGGCATCAAGGGAATTTAAGCGCCGCTCCTTTGAATGGAGATAGCGAGGTGACCTGCGACAAATATTTTAAAAGCAATAAAGAAGAGACGTGCTTCACTGACTCCGAAATAGAGCCTAGAGCACATATATCGCAAAACATTATTCATGAGATACGCTGAAGGAGAAATAAACTTGTTTGGTAAGCCCAGCCTGGCAGATTGAATATAAATCTGCAGACTATTTGATCCGCGCTGTGGGCCGTGGAGAACGGCATTCGCTAAAAGAAGAATTAAACGCTGTTTTCGCAGCGATGGGTTGGCAAACAAACACAAAACGAAAGCTCCACCATCTACAAGTTTCCCCACAAGCTAGTCGTTATAGTTTGCCGTGCCTTCCAGCGACAGACGCGGTGTGTATTTTTCCTCTGGCTGGCTAACATCATCACCACTCGGAGTGCTGAGAGCTGAACATGTTGGTTCTCCGTCTGACAAACAGGCGCCGTCAGTTGAGACCAGTCGGGGCGGCGTCACGTGACCTTCGATCTGTTGCTCTCCCACCCATCCCTTCAGCGTGCGACACGACAGACATATCTGTGGAATGTGCACCCTCACCAACCCGGCCTCTCCGTCACCGATCCTCATTGACTGCAAACTTTTGGTCAGTTTAGCCATGACCTCTTTGCAGCTGGGATGTAAACTAAACACTGTTAGTCGGCCCTGTGTCTGACTGACTGACGACTGAACCCCTGTATACCACACCCAGCAGGACTGAACCCCTGTATACCACACCCAGCAGGACTGAACCCCTGTATACCACACCCAGCAGGACTGAACCCCTGTATACCACACCCAGCAGGACTGAACCCCTGTATACCACACCCAGCAGGACTGAACTCCTGTATACCACACCCAGCAGGACTGAACCCCTGTATACCACACCCAGCAGGACTGAACCCCTGTATACCATACCCAGCGGGACTGAACCCCTGTATACCACACCCAGCAGGACTGAACCCCTGTATACCACACCCAGCAGGACTGAACCCCCCTCTACCCCGTCCAGCAGGACTGAACCCCTGTATACCACACCCAGCAGGACTGAACCCCTGTATACCACACCCAGCAGGACTGAACCCCTCTCTACCCCGTCCAGCAGGACTGAACCCCTGTATACCACACCCAGCAGGACTGAACCCCTGTATACCACACCCAGCAGGACTGAACCCCTCTCTACCCCGTCCAGCAGGACTGAACCCCTGTATACCACACCCAGCAGGACTGAACCCCTGTATACCACCCCCAGCAGGACTGAACCCCTGTATACCACACCCAGCAGGACTGAACCCCTCTCTACCCCGCCCAGCAGGACTGAACCCCTCTCTACCCCGTCCAGCAGGACTGAACCCCTGTATACCACACCCAGCAGGACTGAACCCCTCTCTACCCCGTCCAGCAGGACTGAACCCCTATCTACTTCGTCCAACAGGACTGAATCCCTCTACCCCGTCCAGCAGGACTGAACCCCTATCTACCCCGTCCAGCAGGGCTGAACCCCTCTCTACCCAGCCCAGCAGGACTGAACCCCTCTCTACCCCGTCCAGCAGGACTGAATCCCTCTCTACCCAGACCAGCGGTGGCCGGGCCGGCCGGTTCGCCAACCCACAGCTCGATTCCCGCAGAGCAAGCCGCCGTCTGCCGTCCCTGAGCGACCGGCACCGGAAACTGGGCGTGTCGCCGGAAAGTGTCGTGCGTCGCCACATCGCTGGCCGCGCGGCAATAGTGACGCACCGTGCGCCAATTTCAGCGGCGGATAGCATGGGCCGCCGCCGACCGTAAGTTAAAACAGCGAACGGAGGAAGCGGAAGCCTGGCGCTGGTCAGGTCGCCGCCGGCCCGCGTCCAGATGGCACATTTTGCCGGTATATTGTCCTTGTGTTTGCTTACGCGTGTATAACGAATTCCATTCGCTATCTTAAAGAACATCACCAACATTAGCTGGTATTAGCTTTCACAACTTCCCTTCCTTTTTGTATCGTCCAACGTTCGCCCTTACTGGTGTAGTCCTTGAATTATGCGTTGGATTGTCTAAAAGATGTTATTAACCCATGGTATAATATGAATATGCGCCTGTATGTATAATGCAAAGTATATCAGTCTAACTCTGTAGACTGCAGTGTAGCTGACAGATTACAATATTCCGCTATCAGAATGAGTTGTCCACAACACGAAAATTATTTACAAGGCGGCACGCTGGACAACCATTCTGAACGACTTTAGGATGTTTCTTTCTGCTGCAATTCTGATGGCATCAAAATACTTAACTTAACACAATTTAAAAAGCTAAGCCGTCCGTTAACACGCGCAGTGGGTATGCCACTAACACGCAGTAGAGGGAGGTGCACTTTAGTGCCCCCTCCCCCCCCCCCCACCTCCTAAGATCTCCGAAAGTATGAGAGCTAGAACAATCTAACTTACAGGGTAGGTAGGTGTATGATGATCTATATTTTCTAAAATTGTATGGACCTTCAGTCAATATCTGCAACGTCAAACGAGGTCACGAAAGTCAAATCTGGCCAAATGTCACAATTTGGAAATTTGACCTCTGTAACGTCACAGGTCACCAGCAATGTGTCCAAAATTATTTCTGAGGATGAAGATTCACATTGTCTACAGAATGGCGTTTTAATTATTCCGATCCGACTGTTGGGTACGAAGATATCGCTTTGCCGACCTCGATTCTGGCCGCCATCTTGGACTGAAAATCCATATAACTCAAAAATGTATCGACCGATTTGCTTTTTTGCGTCAAACGGTCTACTATTGAGTTGGCGTTAATGTCGCGCAAACAACACCGCCCTGCTCCGCTTCGTATTCGAGCTATTCACGAAAAACATGTGTGTGGGGGGGCGCAAAAGTCACCCCCCCCCCCCTTCCATAGCGCGTGCTAAGCATGCACTCCAGTATAGTTCCCAGCTTGTGGAGTTCAGCAGCAATTCAGCGAGAACGCATGACCGCGGCAGACGGCTGTGTGAGACACTCGGGCTGCAGGGGACGGCTGTGTGAGATACTCGGGCTGCAGAGGACGGCTGTGTGAGATACTCGAGCTGCAGAGGAAGGCTGTGTGAGATACTCGGGCTGCAGAGGATCGTTCTGTGAGATACTCGGGCTGCAGAGGACGGCTGTGTGAGATACTCTGGCTGCAGAGGACGGCTGTGTGAGATACTCAGGCTGCAGAGGACGGCTGTGTGAGATACTCGGGCTGCAGAGGACGGCTGTGTGAGATACTCGGGCTGCAGAGGACGGCTGTGTGAGATACTCTGGCTGCAGAGGACGGCTGTGTGAGATACTCGGGCTGCAGAGGACGGCTGTGTGAGATACTCGGGCTGCAGAGGATCGTTCTGTGAGATACTCGGGCTGCAGAGGACGGCTGTGTGAGATACTCGTGCTGGCTGCAGAGGACGGCTGTGTGAGATACTTGGGCTGCAGAGGATCGTTCTGTGAGATACTCGGGCTGCAGAGGACGGCTGTGTGAGATACTCGGGCTGCAGGGGACGGCTGTGTGAAATACTCGGGCTGCAGAGGACGGCTGTGTGAGAACTCGGGCTGCAGAGGACAGCTGTGTGAGATACTCTGGCTGCAGAGGACGGCTGTGTGAGACACTCGGGTTGCAGAGGACGGCTGTGTGAGATACTCGGGCTGCAGAGGACAGCTGTGTGAGACACTCGGGTTGCAGAGGACGGCTGTGTGAGATACTCTGGCTGCAGAGGACGGCTGTGTGAGATACTCGGGCTGCAGAGGACGGCTGTGTGAGATACTCTGGCTGCAGAGGACGGCTGTGTGAGATACTCTGGCTGCAGAGGACGGCTGTGTGAGATACTCATGCTGCAGAGGACGGCTGTGTGAGATACTCTGGCTGCAGAGGATCGTTCTGTGAGATACTCGGGCTGCAGAGGATCGTTCTGTGAGATACTCGGGCTGCAGAGGACGGCTGTATGAGATACTCTGGCTGCAGATGACGGCTGTGTGAGATACTCGGGCTGCAGAGCACGGCTGTGTGAGATACTCGGGCTGCAGAGGATCGTTCTGTGAGATACTCAGGCTGCAGAGGACGGCTGTGTGAGATACTCAGGCTGCAGAGGACGGCTGTGTGAGATACTCGGGCTGCAGAGGACGGCTGTGTGATATACTCTGGCTGCAGAGGACGGCTGTGTGAGATACTCGGGCTGCAGAGGACGGCTGTGTGAGATACTCGGGCTGCAGAGGACGGCTGTGTGAGATACTCAGGCTGCAGAGGATCGTTCTGTGAGATAGTCGGGCTGCAGAGGATCGTTCTGTGAGATACTCGTGCTGCAGAGGACGGCTGTGTGAGATACTCGGGCTGCAGAGGATCGTTCTGTGAGATACTCAGGCTGCAGAGGACGGCTGTGTGAGATACTCGGGCTGCAGAGGATCGTTCTGTGAGATACTCGGGCTGCAGAGGACAGCTGTGTGAGATACTCGGGCTGCAGAGGACGGCTGTGTGAGATACTCTGGCTGCAGAGGACGGCTGTGTGAGATACTCGGGCTGCAGAGGATCGTTCTGTGAGATACTGGGGCTGCAGAGGACGGCTGTGTGAGATAATCGGGCTGCAGAGGACGGCTGTGTGAGATACTCGTGCTGCCTGCAGAGGACGGATGTGTGAGATACTCGGGCTGCAGAGGATCGTTCTGTGAGATACTCGTGCTGCAGAGGACGGCTGCGTGAGAAACTCGGGCTGCAGAGGACGGCTGTGTGAGATACTCGGGCTGCAGAGGATCGTTCTGTGAGATACTCAGGCTGCAGAGGACGGCTGTGTGAGATACTCGGGCTGCAGAGGACGGCTGTGTGAGATAATCAGGCTGCAGAGGACGGCTGTGTGAGATACTCGAGCTGCAGAGGATCGTTCTGTGAGATACTCGGGCTGCAGAGGACGGCTGTGTGAAATACTCTGGCTGCAGAGGACGGCTGTGTGAGATACTCGGGCTGCAGAGGATCGTTCTGTGATATACTCGGGCTGCAGAGCACGGCTGTGTGAGATACTCGGGCTGCAGAGGATCGTTCTGTGAGATACTCGGGCTGCAGAGGATCGTTCTGTGAGATACTCAGGCTGCAGAGGACGGCTGTGTGATATACTTGGGCTGCAGAGGACGGCTGTGTGAGATACTCGGGCTGCAGAGGATCGTTCTGTGAGATACTCAGGCCGCAGAGGACGGCTGCGTGAGATAGTCGGGCTGCAGAGGACGGCTGTGTGAGATACTCTGGCTGCAGATGATCGTTCTGTGAGATACTGGGGCTGCAGAGGACGGCTGTGTGAGATACTCGGGCTGCAGAGGATCGTTCTGTGAGATACTCGGGCTGTAGAGGACGGCTGTGTGAGATACTCGGGCTGCAGAGGATCGTTCTGTGATATACTCGAGCTGCAGAGGACGGCTGTGTGAGATACTCTGGCTGCAGAGGACGGCTGTGTGAGATACTCGGGCTGCAGAGGACGGCTGTGTGAGATAATCGGGCTGCAGAGGACGGCTGTGTGAGATACTCTGGCTGCAGAGGACGGCTGTGTGAGATACTCTGGCTGCAGAGGACGGCTGTGTGAGATACTGGGGCTGCAGAGGACGGCTGTGTGAGATTCTCTGGCTGCAGAGGACGGCTGTGTGAGATACTCTGGCTGCAGAGGATCGTTCTGTGAGATACTCGTGCTGCAGAGGACGGCTGTGTGAGATACTCGGGCTGCCGAGGATCGTTCTGTGAGATACTCGGGCTGCAGAGGATCGTTCTGTGAGATACTCGTGCTGCAGAGGACGGCTGTGTGAGATACTCGGGCTGCAGAGGATGGTTTTGTGAGATACTCGTGCTGCAGAGGACGGCTGTATGAGATACTCGGGCTGCAGAGGACGGCTGTGTGAGATACTCGGGCTGCAGAGAATCGTTTTGTGAGATACTCGTGCTGCAGAGGACGGCTGTGTGAGATACTCGGGCTGTAGAGGATCGCTCTGTGAGATACTGGAGCTGCAGGGGACGGCTGTGTGAGATACTCGGGCTGCAGAGGACGGCTGTGTGAGATACTCAGGATACAGAGGACGGCTGTGTGAGATACTCGTGCTGCAGAGCACAGCTGTGTGAGATACTCGGGCTGCAGAGGACGGCTGTGTGAGATACTCGGGCTGCAGAGGACGGCTGTGTGAGATACTCGGGCTGCAGAGGATCGTTCTGTGATATACTCGGGCTGCAGAGGACGGCTGTGTGAGATACTCGGGCTGCAGAGGACGGCTGTGTGAGATACTCGGGCTGCAGAGGACGGCTGTGTGAGATACTCGGGCTGCAGAGGACGGCTGTGTGAGATACTCGGGCTGCAGAGGATCGTTCTGTGAGATATTCGGGCTGCAGAGGACGGCTGTGTGAGATACTCGGGCTGCAGAGGACGGCTGTGTGAGATAATTGGGCTGCAGAGGATCGTTCTGTGAGATACTCGGGCTGCAGAGGACGGCTGTGTGAAATACTCGGTCTGCAGAGGATCGTTCTGTGAGATAGTCGGGCTGCAGAGGACGGCTGTGTGAGATCCTCGGGCTGCAGAGGACGGCTGTGTGAGATAATCGGGCTGCAGAGGACGGCTGTGTGAGATACTCGTGCTGCAGAGCACAGCTGTGTGAGATACTCGGGCTGCAGAGGACGGCTGTGTGAGATACTTAGGCTGCAGAGGATCGTTCTGTGAGATACACGGGCTGCAGAGGATCGTTCTGTGAGATACTCAGGCTGCAGAGGACGGCTGTGTGAGATACTTGTGCTGCAGAGGACGGCTGTGTGAGATACTTGGGCTGCAGAGGATCGTTCTGTGAGATACTCGGGCTGCAGAGGATCGTTCTGTGAGATACTCAGGCTGCAGAGGACGGCTGTGTGAGATACTCGGGCTGTAGAGGACGGCTGTGTGAGATACTCTGGCTGCAGAGGACGGCTGTGTGAGATACTCTGGCTGCAGAGGATGGCTGTGTGAGATAATCGGGCTGCAGAGGATCGTTCTGTGAGATGCTCGGGCTGCAGAGGACGGCTGCGCGAGATACTCGGGCTGCAGAGGACGGGTGTGTGAGATACTCGTGCTGCAGAGGACGGCTGTGTGAGATACTTGGGCTGCAGAGGACGGCTGTGTGAGATACTCGGGCTGCAGAGGACGGCTGTGTGAGATACTCGGGCTGCAGAGGACGGCTGTGTGAGATACTCTGGCTGCAGAGGATCGTTCTGTGAGATACTCGGGCTGCAGAGGACGGCTGTGTGAGATACTCGGGCTGCAGAGGACGGCTGTGTGAGATACTCGGGCTGCAGAGGACGGCTGTGTGAGATACTCGGGCTGCAGAGGACGGCTGTGTGAGATACTCGTGCTGCAGAGGACGGCTGTGTGAGATACTCGGGCTGCAGCTGATCGTTCTGTGAGATACTCGGGCTGCAGAGGACGGCTGTGTGAGATACTCGGGCTGCAGAGGACGGCTGTGTGAGATACTCGTGCTGCAGAGGACGGCTGTGTGAGATACTCGGGCTGCAGCTGATCGTTCTGTGAGATACTCGGGCTGCAGAGGACGGCTGTGTGAGATACTCGTGCTGCAGAGGATGGCTGTGTGAGATACTCTGGCTGCAGAGGATCGTTCTGTGAGATACTCGGGCTGTAGAGGACGGCTGTGTGAGATACTCTGGCTGCAGAGGACGGCTGTGTGAGAACTTGTGCTGCAGAGGACGGCTGTGTGAGATACTCGGACTGCAGAGGACGGCTGTGTGAGAACTCGTGCTGCAGAGGACGGCTGTGTGAGATACTCTGGCTGCAGAGGACGGCTGTGTGAGATACTCTGGCTGCAGAGGACGGCTATGTGAGATTCTCGGGCTGCAGAGGACGGCTGTGTGAGATACTCGGGCTGCCGAGGATCGTTCTGTGAGATACTCGGGCTGCAGAGGACGGCTGTGTGAGATACTCGGGCTGCATAGGACGGCTGTGTGAGATACTCGGGCTGCAGAGGACGGCTGTGTGAGATATTCGGGCTGCAGAGGACGGCTGTGTGAGATACTCGTGCTGCAGAGGACGGCTGTGTGAGATACTCGGGCTGCAGCTGATCGTTCTGTGAGATACTCGGGCTGCAGAGGACGGCTGTGTGAGATACTCGTGCTGCAGAGGACGGCTGTGTGAGATACTCGGGCTGCAGAGGACGGCTGTGTGAGATACTCGGGCTGCAGAGGACGGCTGTGTGAGATACTTGGGCTGCAGAGGATCGTTCTGTGAGATACTCGTGCTGCAGAGGACGGCTGTGTGAGATACTCGGGCTGCAGAGGACGGCTGTGTGAGATACTCTGGCTGCCGAGGATCGTGCTGTGAGATAGTCGGGCGGCAGCAGACGGTTTTGAGATAGTCGGCCGGCAGCAGACGGTTTTGAGATAGTCGGCCGGCAGCAGACGGTTTTGAGATAGTCGGCCGGCAGCAGACGGTTTTGAGATAGTCGGCCGGCAGCAGACGGTTTTGAGATAGTCGGCCGGCAGCAGACGGTTTTGAGATAGTCGGCCGGCAGCAGACGGTTTTGAGATAGTCGGCCGGCAGCAGACGGTTTTGAGATAGTCGGCCGGCAGTTCCAGCCACGCTGCTAATGGACCATCGTTCCTCCATCTCGCCATCTCGCCATCTCGCCATCTCGCCATCTCGCCATCTCGCCATCTCGCCTCCACAGCCGGCTGGCGTCTCCGATGAAATGTGCAGTATGCTCGGCTGGTGACACTATCGGCGGTATTAAACCGCTCCGGGCCGCGGCCGACCGGTAAAATCCGCCGGTATACCATTACCGGAGCGGACTATGCCCGGGGGCGCCGCATTGAGCAGACCTCGGTGTCACCGACTGCTGCATCACGCCCAGGCAACGCTGCGGCGGAGAATTATCGGCACCACTTAACTGCAGCTGATCAGTGATGGCAGGAATCTACTAAATGCTCCGGATCTGTGAGTAAAAACGATAGAACCTATTGTGGCACGTGGCAACATTTTTTCCACGTAGTTATTAGTTTTGGAATATGGTGCTATTTCTGCAACACATCCCACGTCGTACCTAAGTCCCAGTAGTGTGGAGCGTTTCATCTCCCGGAAACGTGCGGTGTTTTTCCTCCCAGACGTATGGGATCTCGTACCTCCTAGTAGTGGCGGTAACTCCATTTAAGTTTAAAGTGGCGGGCAGAGGTGCAAAAAATGCCTAAGCTGTCACCAACACACTTTCAGAGCGCAAAATCTGTCACAACACGTGACATCAAAATGGGGTTCTGAAACTGGTTGTTTTTTAGAATCCTATGTTATATTTGTTCAGATAGTCAAGATGCTTCAGAAGTTGTAATTCATTTTTTCAAGAAATGTTTAAACATCTTGACTTTCCAGAGATAACCTTGCCTTACCTCAAATAAAGCAACCATTGTCAGCAATGCTCCAGCTTGAGTTGTGCGGGAACAGGCATTTTCATCACATACTGTGCTATGAATTTGTTGAGAAGCATGTGCTCGAAATTGTGTCATTTAAAACTTGTGTCAACAGTTCTTGGACAGTTTGCAGGAAGATGAAAGTTTGGTTTGGTGCCATTCCCAATAAGGATGGTTTAATCCAGTGGCAAGTCCTACATCTAATGGTAATAGTTCAGTAATTCACCTCCCCAGTTAATGGTGTTCTTGAGGTTCCTAATAGAAGAAGAGAGTATTATTATGACAGACAGAAAAGTGTACCAGTAATACCAAACCTATGACGTCACCAAAAATGATACATAATTGAACCTGACCTAACATTTACAGCAATTACGGTCAAAGCGCCCCGCTCGCATTCGCTCACTGCACTGCAGAATCTAACAGGGGGCTGTCGTCCCCCGGACCCCCAGACCAACCTGTAGACAGTCAAAGATAAACCCACTTTTCAGTTTGTCGTAATATTACTGTCACCTGACTACTCTTCCTATATTAGGGACCTCAAGAACACCATACACTGGGAAGGTGAATTACTGAAGTAATACCCATCTAGTTAAAAATAATTCAAAGGAATGACACTGATATACATAGTTGTGCTTATCACTAGGTTGCATTCCAATAACAGCAAAGATATATTAACAAAATTATTCGCAATGTTCCTAAGACAGATTCATGAGCTTACCAACTGAAGTTGCTGAGAATTTGCTCCTCAATGTTGATGTGAAAAGATTCCTTTATCACTCCAGTTAACTAAACTTCTCGTAAAAAGCTTATAATAAACACTTCAACTTACACCTCGAATATATCAATCAGTTCCAGCAAACATATTATACAAATTATATCTAATTCCGGACCACGCACGTTGCTCGGCCTTCGGTATTTGTGGCTATGCGTTGTTTGTTTACATCAATCGACTGGCAGCTTGTGAACGAGATCCAAATTTGAAGGACATTTCGTAGTGGTGAAGGTGTCACATTGTCACCTTTGTGACAATCGATGTTGACGAACTTTGTGAATGTCACAATGTTGAAGGAATAGGCCCACTGACCGCGTGCACAGGGTAAGGCTTTGTTTGCAGCGCTCAGCATCGAGTTTTGGCACCGTAGGGAATTCCTTTACCATTCGCGTAGCTGAGATTGAATATATCTTGGCACCAAAAATACTTAGTTTTCACCAATATGCATCGATAAGTGACCAATCCCCAAATTTTCTGAAGAATAACTATATTGTCATCTGATCACTTTTTCATCGAAATTTGTCACAAATCCCATCGTGTTGGCGAAAACTGTCACCTTCGCACGTGGGCGAGTGCGTAAGATTATGCTGCTCTGGGTCACTGTTGGGTAGCTCTGCACAGTGCCGGGCTGGCCTACCTCCCAGCAGTGTGGGGTACACGTTGAGACCGCCGCTGACGCTCCACGAGATGACCTGGACGGTGGCCCGCACGTGGTCGGGCACGTGGCACGTGAGCAGCGCCGTTTGACCGAGCGGAGCGGCGCCGTCCCGCGCCGTCACACGGTAACTTTGCAGCACCACTGTGGACAACAGACAGACACAGAGGAGGGTTAGATGGGGTGGGGGGATGATGCTTCAGGTTGTCATGTGACAGATCGCGGCAGCGACAACTGCTGTCTTTTTTACTTGCGCTATTGCATCCAATAACACATCTTTGCAAGGACCATTGCCGGATGAATATTGCAATCATCACATATCAAGCTCTAGTAATAATAGAAAGCTGCCGAAGCAATGTTTTCCCAGTATCAGCTGATCGCCTGAGCTCGAAACGTCAGCAATGCAACGCCTAGGAAAACAGCATGACATAACGATATTGCGTTGAAATTGGGTTCGGGCATCGTCCACACCTGGTTCTCCAATATATGTTGCGTTTTTTTAGTACTTTCGAGAGAAAAAATTATTGTGTGGAAATTTTCCACCCAAAATAAGTTTGTATATATTTGGAGGTCAAAACTAAAAATTGTGAAAATCCAAGATAACTGTTTGAGCGATAATTATATTTCAGTTCTTTTGAAGCTTTGTATATGAAATTCACTAGAAAACTTAATTCTATACGAATTTTCATTTATCGAACATTTAACGTTTTCCACCAAAAATGGTGTTACATGACATCACTAAACGTCATTATCTCCCCAAGTACTTGACCAATATAATAAAAACATAGCCACATACTATGTAATATATTAATGAGAACACAAATCAAAAGAGACATTCATCTGGGAGGTAGGCGATACATGGACGAATGTGGTTTACATTTTGCGAAAAGGTTTGGTGATCAAAGAATTGGCGGAAGATAAGGTATACAATGTTTGGTGTTAATATCTAAACGGTTTTTAAGTTATTGAGAAAATCCGTGAGGGGTAGATTCTGCCTCCCCCCCGCGGGCGTGGGTTAAGTATTCCTTCACGACGTGAAAGAGCACTGGTGCTCCTGCTAAATCCGCAACGTAGATTTTCAAACCTTTATTATGACATTTGTATGACAAGAACGAATGTGTGTGTAAATTATCAGGCACATCGTCCGAGTAGTTGCAAAGAAATAAGCCTATGAAATCCATGGCTTCTATCGGGTTGGACGTTCATATGTAGGGTAGGGGTTTCCCCCTACCTGACGGAAGACTTCACGTGCGCTTCGCTCCCGCTCGGTTATGACTATAAGAACTGGATGCAAAATAACCGTAATACCTTAATCTTCAAGCATGCGTATAGGTTTACGTGAGAAGAAAGACACAGAGAAGGGCGAATTTTAACTAAGATATGTAAATCGGATCGACATTTCTTCAAATCCACGACTAACAAATAAATTTCCTTCACGATTTTACATGCTATTCAAAGCTGAGACGGCAGGCATATGAATGCACAAGTCAGAAAACCTTCAAATCTACCTTGGTTTGCCTCGAAACTCTTCTGTATAAAGTATAAGAATGTTGTTTGCGAAAATACGTTCCTCATATGATCTGTGATTTATAACAGACGTAGGTACGATATCATCCCTTATGATAGAAGTTGACGTCATATCCACAGCAATGGTTCGGCGATATCCTCTCCACGTTAGCGGCTAAATACAGAACAAGGGTGGCTATATCTAGCGGATTGGTCAATATGACAATATTAACACGAACCTCGCTTGCCCGTCAAATATACCTGGACACCGTCAGTTGGCCGCGACGCACTGACGTCAGCTAACCTTGAACGTGGCCACCCTTGAACGGGGTGGGTGCAGGGTATCCCAGTTATCCCAGGGTCGGGTGTCATGTGGTTCCAGTTATCCCAGGGTCGGGTGTCATGTGGTTCCAGTTATCCCAGGGTCGGGTGTCATGTGGTTCCAGTTATCCCAGGGTCGGGTGTCATGTAGTTCCAGTTATCCCAGGGTCGGGTGTCATGTGGTTCCAGTTATCCCAGGGTCGGGTGTCATGTGGTTCCAGTTATCCCAGGGTCGGGTTTCATGTGGTTCCAGTTATCCCAGGGTCGGGTGTCATGTGGTTCCAGTTATCCAAGGGTCGGGTGTCATGTGGTTCCAGTTATCCCAGGGTCGGGTGTCAAGTGGTTCCAGTTATCCCAGGGCCGGGTGTCATGTGGTTCCAGTTATCCAAGGGTCGGGTGTCATGTGGTTTCAGTTATCCCAGGGTCGGGTGTCATGTGGTTCCAGTTATCCCAGGGTCGGGTGTCATGTGGTTCCAGTTATCCCAGGGTCGGGTGTCATGTGGTTCCAGTTATCCCAGAGTCGGGTGTCATGTGGTTCCAGTTATCCCAGGGTCGGGTGTCATGTGGTTCCAGTTATCCCAGGGTCGGGTATCATGTGGTTCCAGTTATCCCAGGGTCGGGCGTCATGTGGTTCCAGTTATCCCAGGGTCGGGTGTCATGTGGTTCCAGTTATCCCAGGGTCGGGTGTCATGTGGTTCCAGTTATCCCAGGGTCGGGTGTCATGTGGTTCCAGTTATCTCAGGGTCGGGTGTCATGTGGTTCCAGTTATCCCAGGGCCGGGTGTCATGTGGTTCCAGTTATCCCAGGGCCGGGTGTCATGTGGTTCCAGTTATCCCAGGGTCGGGTATCATGTGGTTCCAGTTATCCCAGGGTCGGGTGTCAGGGTCGGGTTTCATAGGTGAACCCAGTTGTCACATGCCGGATATGCAAATTAGGGGTAAAGAAACATACCGAAGCGACTTGAATTCAGCGTCCAAGAGAAGGCGAATTGTGAAGCACATAATCTCTTCCAACTGAGTTATGTTGGAAGACATGCCACATGTTTTAATCCATAGCCACTTTCAACATATAAGGTGTCCATTTGGAGCTGATGACTTATTGTGGAAGAAGCTAATATTCAAAATAATTCACCTTTGTATTTCATGTATTATCGCAGACTTTCGAATACTTTGCATACAAACTGTGAGAGGTTGAGCCTGCGACGCTTGATTGTTTCTAGTCTGAGTAGAGAATTCCAGGGATTTAAATTTCAATCAGTAGCGGCTGCGGCGGCTGCTCGGGCGGCGGGATCGTGTCGTAAGGCTGGTCTGATGACCAATTTCGCCGCGGACAGCATTACGCCGCGCTGCCACGACTCCGTCAACAGGCAACCGGAATCACGCTTTTTGCAGCAGTAGCAGAATAGATTGGCCCGTTGAATGGCCTTGTTTTGATCCGCTATCGCATCCGCTGGGACTGGCCGGGACCCCGGCACGGCTTTTTAATGTCAAGAAGTTGACGTAGTTCGAACCGGCCGGCAAAAATACGGATCGGTCAGGCTCTGTCAAAGGGAGACACTAATCTATTGGACGTATTCAGCCACTAGTGCTCAGACAAGTAAAACTGAATACTGCAAGGCATTCAGGCGAAGTTCGCATGAAGTAGTGTGATGATCAGACTTCACTAACACGAAATGTGTGCTCAGGCCCTGGTCACGTGAAAGATAAATGTGTCCACTGTTCAGGTTCTGACAGTATGAGTCTTTGACAAGTTCACAGTTCACGACCTGGAACGTGAACGCGGATGTGTTCAATCTATGGACAGAACACGTACCACGACAACACGTGTCACTGCTATGGTCAGAACCGGTCAACGTGAAACACTGGTGTGTTCTGGCCCTGGCAGTCTGAAACACCGCTTCATTCGGATCCTGGTAATGGGAAACTGAGACGTGTGCACTATGCAGGCACTAGTATCGCATGCTCCAGTAGTATCGCATGCTCCAGCTCCAGTAGTATCGCAGTATCGCATGCTCCAGTAGCCTGAAACTGTGACGTATTCAGGCACTAGCATACTTTATGCTGGCAGCCCGAAGGCTGAAACTGTGACTTGTCCAGGCACTAGTATATTTTGTTATGGCAGCCCGAAGCTGTGACGTGTTAACCCGCCCTTGACTGGGAGGGGGCGTTTAACGCCCCCCCCCCCCCTTGATGAATTTTCGTAATAGCTCAAACAACAATAGCACTATCAACGTGAAACTTCGGGTACCTTCTTCTAAATCACGTTTACGTCTACTGTGAAAAAATAAAGCAATTTCGTCAACAAATTTCGAGTTATATCGAATTTAGTGACGTCACTACACACGAGTTCTACACCAAAATCAGCAAAAATGTAACAGACCGTACAAATGCCTTATTTGGAGAAAAATGCAATCTAAAACGTCGAAAGATATCAAATGAAAAGAACTACAACATGGCGATCTAGTAATTTTGGAACTTCGGTTTTTGACCCCCAAAATAAAATAAAAAGTTTTGTTTGGGGGAGGAATGCACACAAAATCAAATTTTTCGAATATATTCAAAAAGCCGGAATATATGTCATATAACCACATCGTGGAACTACCATACCAAATTTCAGAATTATATCACTATTTTTGACTAACTTATGGCATCTAAAGTATGGGTAACTCATGACGTCATATTTTAAAATTGCCTTTTGTGTTTTTATTGACCAGATACAAACAAATGAATGGCACCAATGTATTCCTGAGACAAAACTGGTCTAGTAGCATGTCATTAGTATTTATATTTATAAATTAAAATTGTTGACCTTCAGTGACCTGAACTTGACTTGAACTTGACAATAACTTCATGTAAATGAAGTCAGGTGGTAACATGACTATCACCATCGAAGTATACGTGGAAAATAACTCCTCAAACATGTGTTGCATGACTTTCGTAGATATTTTGAGCATAGTGACCTTTTGTGACCTGATCTTGACCTTGACCTTAGCCAACAATCTCACTTTAGCTCATGCGGGATGTGTATCATACCTTTGGCAGCACTTTGGGTGATCCTGGTCGATCTAAGGCTTTGGATGGAAAGTATGGCCCATAAACTCAAATACGTCGATTTTGACCTTTGACCTAACCGTGACCTGACATTTGACCTCACTTTGACATTATTGAGTATGCATTAGATTCGTCTCATTGAGAGCTTTCGATTTCCGCCTTGCGCGTCTCGCTGCGATCATTGATTCAGAAGATAACCAGGGGAGGGGGCGTTTTACGCCCCCCCCCCCCCCGCCAGTCAATGGCGTTCTGCTGAGACTCCAATCAATGACGGGTTAACCCTCGCCGGTTAGGATGGATGCCCCCCCCCCCCCTTCGGTTTTTCTGAAATAACTCGCGTAATTTCCAACCGATTGCGATTAAACTTTCAGTACCCTACTTTTGAGAGAGAAAAATCCCATATTCTGAAAGTTTTAATTTCTAACCCACATGACCCGTGACCTATGACCTGTTTCTCAAGGTCATGTCAGGCGCAACTGGCGTCCCGTAGTATCAATGCTTATAACTTGTGCAGTTTCCGAGTGTGTGTTGTTCAGGAGCATATGCACAGGTGTTTCCAGGTGACAGTTTTGGTTTCCACTGATATTGTGACCTCGATTGACCTTTTCAGGGGTAAACTGAGGTCATTGACCTCTGATGACCTCAGATGACTTTTGGGGGCTTCTGGCGGTTTCTAGGACATTTTGTAACGCTGATTTCGAATTTTGGATCCATTTTACATAATTATGTTCCACTGGGGTCATGCGCTTCCACATGTTAATCGAGGTCACTGACCTCAGATGACCTGACATGAACTTTTTGGAATTTTGCAGTTTTTAAGACATTTTGTGACGCTGATTACGAATTTGGGACCCATTAAGCATTATGATATGCTCATTCACGATTCTAGCTCGATAAAATTCAATTTATACGCATTTACAATTTTGATGACTTGTTGGTCATTGGCATGACCTCAGAGGTCACCTAATGACCCAAGACCTTAAAATCGGATATCATCGGCTTCCTCTCGTCACAAGCAACACGCTTGTCTTCGAATCGAAGCTCTAGCGCAGTTAGGAGCGAAACGATAAGGGGGTTCGTACCAACCTCCCCCCCCCTACCCGAACACGTTGTGATTTTGCCCTACCCGGGCGAGGGTTAAAGCACTAGTCATTCGATCTTATGTATTGGTGTTCTGCTGGGGCGACCAATCCTGCTAAATATTCGGTCAAAGGGAATCTTAACCTGCTTTCGTCAAATGGAGACGAGAAAAATATTATGATCAAAGGCAATATCCCATGCTGCTGTTGACCTAGCCCTCGACAGTTGTTGTATAGAGCATTTCGTGCAATATTTTTCGGAGCGCTGTTCCGTTGACTACGCGCTGTTCAGTTTCCTCAGGCACCCGCATTACTAAGGCTGGAGACTTCCAGTTTGCGGGTAACTCGTGGGTAACTTACCCATAAACTCCGCTACACGCGGGTAGCTGCCCACAAACTTTTACCCGGCGACTTCCATTCGTGGGCATATTGTGGGCAGCTAGGTACCCGCGGGTATATATTTAAATGCCCACTTACCCACCAGTTTGAAAGGCATCCCGGTCAGCTGATCAATGTAAACAAGGGTATAATATGGTCGTTTTTAGGAGCTATGTGCCTAAAACCGTCATTAGCCCTGTTTACATAGCATAAATAAATGCCACTAACTTTCCACAGTCGGAGACTTTTAGCTTTTTCGATTGGAATTTCCCTAGCCTCAAAAGAATGGTCGATTCCGTTTAAAAACAGCTCTTAGAGCACGAGAATGCACAGAGAAACTATTTCATGACATGTTAAATATTTGTTTACCTACTTGCAAGTGAAATATTATGTGTTAAATGTTAGTCAATGACTTTTGGAAAAACTATGTTCCTGGATGTTCGGTGTTTCATACTCATATTTCTCCAGAATATGCCTGAATGTTTCGACATGGTAACAAATATGGAAGCTTATCGGCTTCGTCGATTGCCGTTTGGCTACCAAATTGTCCGTAATGTGGGTTCCCGTCTGTCTGTCATCTACCGTGGATGTCTCGCCTATTCTGATTGGTCGTCGTTTAAAGTGTTGACCAATCAGCTGCGGGCTACTCTCAGTGCACTGAGGGACGTCGAACACAGAATCGGCGCACTGGCGCACTGTCGATACAAAATATTGGAGGTGTTTGTCCAGGCAAATGTGACTTTTC
>JAXIVJ010003074.1:52500-98976 GCA_036785665.1 Chirona hameri
CCTCCTCCACTGAGTGTTAGTGTAATACCCCTCTACACTGTGCGTGTTAAACCCATATAATTGGATCACCTTAAATGTTTGCGAATTGTGTTTAAGCATATGCAACATCAACTCCAAGAATAAATGAAAAATAAAGTTATAATATAAACTTTATGCACTTATAATGTAAGTACGTTTAAACTTTGAACTACTGATTGCTTTTAAGTCCTTAGGACTAATGGCACTCAGGGGCGTTCGTCACACTCAGCTGTTCAGCGAAGTGTAGTATTTATGTTATTAGCGATCGCGGGCAGGACGTCCGACCGAGCCAAATTCCCACAGGGGACGGATCTCTAAGGGAAAACGATCTGAAGTGAAAGGCGATCGTCCAAGGTATCAACTGGCATGCCGTTTACATGTCTATCTTTTGTCTGGACTGGACGTTGTGAGCAGTAATTCATTATTCGACATCCCGATTCTTAGCGCCGCTCCGCACTGCAGCCAGCGGGCAGTGGCCCGGCCGAATCAAGTTATAGCCAAAGCCAGGGTATCGCGAAAATGTAAACTGGCCAAACAATTACCAGTAGTTATAGTGTTGTACAGGTCACTGCAAAAGTAATGGCAGTTGTGGCGAGTCAGATAAGCGCTAATATTTCTTAAACCAGTTGTCTGAATCGTTTGCATTTTTCGTGCAGGTTGCAGGCTATAGCCTGCAACCAGCACGCAAAATTTCAAACGATTCAGTCAACTGGTTTAAGATATATTAGCGAGTATCTAAATTGCCAAAACTACCATTACTTTTGCAGTGACCTGTACAATCAATCCGTGCGCTATTCTCCTCAAAAAGAAATCCAAGAAAATGTGAATAGTTCATTTGTGCTAAAAACAGCTAATAGCCGTTTTCACGAAGGATTACTGTGCGAAACTTTGTACAACTTTTTTAAATTTTTGGAAAGGTTTTTACGATCCATTCCTTAACTACACAACTTTTACATGCGATTTTTGTCTAGAAATGTCCTTTATAATTTTGTGATATGTTGGTAAGAAGATAATATGTTGACAAAATTGCGGTTTGGTGGTAATTAGCAAGGTAAGTATTGATAGGTCAGTTGTGATCTCCACCGACTGAAACTCGTCAAAACTTCAGAATGATTCAGAAAGATTATGTGGTGTGTGACGCTATTGGACGCAATAGACTCGCCTCTCGCAGCCCAATCCGGCGGCCGGGCTATGCGGCTTGGCTTTGTCCATGTGCGTGCGGCACGCGGGTCAGAAGCGGCGGCGAATCGATGCTGACACATCACCGCGCATGCGCAGACCGACCTGTGATCCATGACGCTGCCAGAATTAGTAACTAGTATGACGGTATGTTAAACTGAATGAATGGACTCTAGACGCATGTTCTTCAAAAATGGCAATATCATAAACTCATAAACTTATTATGAGCTCAATACATGGTTCCATAACTATTGAATAGTGATAATATCGCTTAAATCAGACATTTATTTCTTGGAATGTATAATATACTAAGACTTTTATACCAAAACTTTTAAAACTTTTCAGAAATGTTTCGGAATCTTTTCAGCGCAATAATCCTTCGTGAAAACGGCTAATATTCAGCCGGAGTTCAGCCGGAGACCACATCATTGCAAATTAACCACGCATAACGCAACCGTTGTAAAAGGTACGAATGTTTAAATGTGCAAACTGTGGTCCTTATGGTATCTTATTTCATGAGCCGGAGAATATTTGTGGTGCATTAACCATATTCCCTGCGGGCGGCCAAAATTACGTTTACCAGAGGGGGCAGATTCTGCCAACACCCCCTGAAATCTCGAGAATCGCTCGGTCGATTTCGATGGGGAAAACGCCATTCGATTCGTCTTGACAAGATCTCTCTTTTTGGACCCCGAAATTCATTTTTTGTTCAGAAATGGGGGGCCAGGGAGCAAAAAAAAAGATTTATTTTTATTTTTTAAAGGACATTGCGGCCTTGTGGTTTGACCGATTGTCATGCCCCAAGCGTGCTTGAGCTTCAAATCTACTGGTCTTTAATACATCAAAAGACAAAACCAAAATAAAAAATCATAGGCATACTCAGAGGATGTGAAATGGGGGATTTTCTGATAAAAATATTGCTGTTCGTGATTGTTTGGGACGACATCAACATCACATGTGGGCATTATATGCTGTAATTTGTTAAATTTAATATATTACGCATAGGCGGACCCAGACAAATAACGTGGGACACCATGGGCGTAACGCTTATATCATCTTACTAATTTGAAGTTGGGCCTAATTTGAGGGAGGGTATCGCCTCCCATTGTGTTGAACCTGAGTGCACCTCTGCCAAAAATGTGTACAATCCCAGTATTTATGGTGCATATTACATTGCAATTGTTTCTGCCGTATTGATTGGAATGCAAACCACGAAGGAAGTAGAGGTGGGGTCGCCGCAAAACCGCATTCGTACCCCCCCCCCCCCCCCCCCCCCAACAAAAAAGCAGGAGCCTGGCACCGTCTCTTTTAGACCGATTTCCTTTGTTAGAGCTATGCAAAATTTTGACACAACACGCGCCATTCAATTTTGGGAAAATTCACAAAGTTTCAGGACGCCTAACGGTTTAGAAGCGGCAAGTGAAAAAAAAAACACCGGGAGCAGAATCTGCCCCCCCCCCCCCCGCAGGGAATAGGGTTAAATAGTATTGCAAGTATCAGCGGAAAACGCATTAGGTTTACCCTATAACTGGAATTCCCTGATTCCCTGAAACATGTCAAAACACAGCAAATGACCGGAATATGTGTACGGAAATGCTTGACATGCGCCCTGGAGGGCCTCTGATAATTACACGCCCTGGAGGGGAGGAGATTCCCCCCATAAGATCTCGAAAACCACGCAACGTAGCGACAAGCATAAGCATAAGGTAGCAATGGCTTCCTCTCGTGACAAGCAACACGCCCGTTTTTTAATCGAAGCTCTAACCCAGTTAGGGGCGAAACGCTAGTGGGTCGTACCAACCCCCCTAGCGTTTCGCCCCTAATTGGGCTAGAGATTCGATTAAAAAACGAGCGTGTTCCATGTCACGAGAGGAAGCCATTGATACCCGATTTTAAGGTCCTAGATTATTAGGTGACCTCTGAGGTCATGTCAATGACCCAAAATTCAACCAAATTGTAAATGCGTATAAATTGAATTTAATCGAGCTAGAATCGCAAATGAGCATATCATTATGCTAAATGGGTGCCAAATTTGAAATCAGCGTCACCTAATGTCCTAGAAACTGCCAAATTCCAAAAAGGTCATGTCAGGTCATGTCAGGTCATTTGAGGTCAGTGACCTAGGTTGACCTGTGGAAGAGCATGACCCCAGTGGAACATTTAATTATGTAAAATGGATCCCATATTTGAAATTAGCGTCACAAAATGTCCTAGAAACTGCCAGAAGCCAAAAAAGTAATATGAGGTCATCGGAGGTCAGTGACCTCGGTTGACAATGAAAAGGCAATCGAGGACACAATATCAATGGAAACCACAACTGTCACCTTCAAACACCTGTGCATATGCTCATGAACAACAAAGACTATGAAAGTGCACAAGTTACAAGGAGCAATACTACGAGACACCATTTGCGTCTGACATAACCTTAAAAAACAGGTCAAAGGTCACGGGTCATGTGACCTACAACTTAACAATAAATCAGAGTATGTGTCAAATTGTTCACAAGTAGGTTACTAAAAGTTTCAACGCAATCAGTTGATATTTACGCGAGTTATTCCCGAAAAACCGAGGGGGTGGCATCAACCCCCCGCACTGGCGAGGGGTAAAGCTGTCACAGATCAGATGGAGTGCGAGGGCTTCAAAAACTTCGTGAATGTATTACCAATTACCGGTACAATAGTGCGTAGGTATAGCTTCTCTAAAAAAAACTTCCAATCGGCCTTTTCGCTTAAAGAGAATAGGTCACCTTGAAAGTTGTCTTGAAGTTCAACCATTATTTGTTTATTTGTTTATTTATTGACAATGAGCAACAGGCATTCACCCAATTACAGCTCAAGTCGATTAATTAAAACACGCGACGACACGACAGCAGCAGACACACGCACACAGTTGAAAACAGACGAGGCAAATATGATAACGAAAATGTGATACTAAAATAGAACAAAAGTTCATGAAACAGTAAATATGAATACGTTAAAAATAAACATAGGTGAACAATAGTTCACAGGCATGCTTTGAGGCTACGCAGACATAAGAAAACGCTTGTAAAAGAAGACATAAGATCGGTAAATGAGAAAACTCCAGCAGTAAAATAATAGTAATAAAACTCGCATGCTCACCTCACACACGCCTACACACAATCCCAACTCATCGCCACCAGTGTTGTGCAGCCTATACCGCCATACTCTTGACATATGATTTCACCTGCATTCTAAAAGCTCCTAAGGTATCATTGAAAAGGTCTGATGCAGGACAGGCAGACAGGAATAGGTTGGTGTTGCGAGGCGCCCGCGCAAAGACGGCACGTTTAACAGTTTCCACTCTAGCGAATGGGACGTGTAGGATTGTGTGCGATGCTGCGCGGGTATGCCGTGTTGATATTTGCAAGGAAAAGCTTTGAAGAAGCAAAGAAGACTCGATCCGTCCTGAGAAGGTTCTATGTACAGGTCACTGCAAAAGTGATGGTAGGTACTACTGTAGATGGGTAAAACCTAGCAGCGTTTCATAACAACAATAGGTATTGCTGAAAAAATAAGCGGCACATCTCTATATCACTATCACTTATCATTTTTCACTATTCTACGACTTCAAATAAAATCACAATATTCGAAAAACCTGATTCTCTCCCCACTTGAGTGTACTGAGGCATCTCGACCCTGAGACCGCCTATGATCGGAGAGTTGTAAGCCCACGCCGGCACAGCATCGTGCGTAGTAACTCGCATTTAGCGGATCCTCGAGTAGAGGCTATTCATTGTAGTAGGAACGTAGTAGCCGCAGACTCCGCGTCAGCCAATAGTTGTCCTATGTCCGCCTTACAAACCGGCATCGTAAGGGTCAGAGGTCACCGATACGCAGAGCGCTGGCTCGGCGGAGAAGCGGTTTGACTGGGTTTCTGGGGCTTGAGTGGTGATGGAGGTGCAAATTGTGTATAGAGGTGCAAAGTTCTGAATATCTTACATGTAGAGTGATGTAACGTAATTATAAAACAAATGCAGATTTGTGTTTTCATCAGTATGCATTTGTTTACTCAAATAGTTGAAAGAGACAGTCAGGGAGAGAGAACAAGAGAACAAGAGAACAAGAGAGCAAGAGAGCAAGAGATAAAGAGATAAAGAGATAAAGAGATAAAGAGATAAAGAGATAAAGATATAAAAATATAAAGAGATAAAGAGATAAAAAGATAAAGAGATAAAGAGATAAAGAGATAAAGAGATAAAGAGATAAGGAGAGAAAGAGAGAAAGAGAGAAGAGAGAGAAAGAGAGAAAGAGAGAAAGAGAGAAAGAGAGAGAGAGAGAGAGAGAGAGAGAGAGAGAGAGAGAGAGAGAGAGAGAGAGAGAGAGAGAGAGAGAGAGAGAGAGAGAGAGAGAGAGAGAGAGAGAGAGAGAGAGAGAGAGAAGGAGAGAGAGAGAGAGAGCGAGCGAGAGAGAGAGAGGGAGAGAGAGAGAGAGAGAGAGAGAGAGAGAGAGAGAGAGAGAGAGAGAGAGAGAGAGAGAGAGAGCGGGAGAGCGGGAGAGGTGACCTCTGACCCTTACGATGCCGGTTTGTAAGGCGGACATAGGACAACTATTGGCTGACGCGGAGTCTGCGGCTACTACGTTCCTACTACAATGAATAGCCTCTACTCGAGGATCCGCTAAATGCGAGTTACTACGCACGATGCTGTGCCGGCGTGGGCTTACAACTCTCCGATCATAGGCGGTCTCAGGGTCGAGATGCCTCAGTACACTCAAGTGGGGAGAGAATCAGGTTTTTCGAATATTGTGATTTTATTTGAAGTCGTAGAATAGTGAAAAGTGATAAGTGATAGTGATATGACGTACCTATTTGTACGACAGAGATGTGCCGCTTATTTTTTCAGCAATACCTATTGTTGTTATGAAACGCTGCTAGGTTTTACCCATCTACAGTAGTACCTACCATTACTTTTGCAGTGACCTGTACATAGAACCTTCTCAGGACGGATCGAGTCTTCTTTGCTTCTTCAAAGCTTTTCCTTGCAAATATCAACACGGCATGCCCGCGCAGCATCGCACACAATCCTGCACGTCCCATTCGCTAGAGTGGAAACTGTTAAACGTGCCGTCTTTGCGCGGGCGCCTCGCAACACCAACCTATTCCTGTCTGCCTGTCCTGCATCAGACCTTTTCAATGATACCTTAGGAGCTTTTAGAATGCAGGTGAAATCATATGTCAAGAGTATGGCGGTATAGGCTGCACAACACTGGTGGCGATGAGTTGGGATTGTGTGTAGGCGTGTGTAAGGTGAGCATGCGAGTTTTATTACTATTATTTTACTGCTGGAGTTTTCTCATTTACCCATATTATGTCTTATTTTACAAGCGTTTTCTTATGTCTGCGTAGCCTCAAAGCATGCCTGTGAACTATTGTTCACCTATGTTTATTTTTAACGTATTCATATTTACTGTTTCATGAACTTTTGTTCTATTTTAGTATCACATTTTCGTTATCATATTTGCCTCGTCTGTTTTCAACTGTGTGCGTGTGTCTGCTGCTGTCGTGTCGTAGCGTGTTTTAATTAATCGACTTGAGCTGTAATTGGGTGAATGCCTGTTGCTCATTGTCAATAAATAAACAAATAAACAAATAATGGTTGAACTTCAAGACAACTTTCAAGGTGACCTATTCTCTTTAAGCGAAAAGGCCGATCGGAAGTTTTTTTAGAGAAGCTATACCTACGCACTATTGTACCGGTAATTGGTAATACATTCACGAAGTTTTTGAAGCCCTCGCACTCCATCTGATCTGTGACAGCTTTACCCCTCGCCAGTGCGGGGGGTTGATGCCACCCCCTCGGTTTTTCGGGAATAACTCGCGTAAATATCAACTGATTGCGTTGAAACTTTTAGTAACCTACTTGTGAACAATTTGACACATACTCTGATTTATTGTTAAGTTGTAGGTCACATGACCCGTGACCTTTGACCTGTTTTTCAAGGTTATGTCAGACGCAAATGGTGTCTCGTAGTATTGCTCCTTGTAACTTGTGCACTTTCATAGTCTTTGTTGTTCATGAGCATATGCACAGGTGTTTGAAGGTGACAGTTGTGGTTTCCATTGATATTGTGTCCTCGATTGACCTTTGCATTGTCAACCGAGGTCACTGACCTCCGATGACCTCATATTACTTTTTTGGCTTCTGGCAGTTTCTAGGACATTTTGTGACGCTAATTTCAAATATGGGATCCAATTTACATAATTAAATGTTCCACTGGGGTCATGCTCTTCCACAGGTCAACCTAGGTCACTGACCTCAAACGACCTGACATGACCTGACATGACCTTTTTGGAATTTGGCAGTTTCTAGGACATTAGGTGACGCTGATTTCAAATGTGGCACCCATTTAGCATAATGATATGCTCATTTGCGATTCTAGCTCGATTAAATTCAATTTATACGCATTTACAATTTGGTTGAATTTTGGGTCATTGACATGACCTCAGAGGTCACCTAATAATCTAGGACCTTAAAATCGGGTATCAATGGCTTCCTCTCGTGACAAGGAATACGCTCGTTTTTTAATCGAATCTCTAGCCCAATGAGGGGCGAAACGCTAGGGGGGTTGGTACGACCCACTAGCGTTTCGCCCCTAACTGGGTTAGAGCTTCGATTAAAAAACGGGCGTGTTGCTTGTCACGAGAGGAAGCCATTGCTACCTTATGCTTATGCTTGTCGCTACGTTGCGTGGTTTTCGAGATCTTATGGGGGGAATCTCCTCCCCTCCAGGACGTGTAATTATCAGAGGCCCTCCAGGGCGCGTGTCAAGCATTTCCGTACACATATTCCGGTCATTTGCTGTGTTTTGACATGTTTCAGGGAATCAGGGAATTCCAGTTATAGGGTAAACCTAATGCGTTTTCCGCTGATACTTGCAATACTATTTAACTCTATTCCCTGCGGGGGGGCAGATTCTGCTCCCGGTGTTTTTTTTCACTTGCCGCTTCTAAACCGTTAGGCGTCCTGAAACTTTGTGAATTTTCCCAAAATTGAATGGCGCGTGTTGTGTCAAAATTTTGCATAGCTCTAACAAAGGAAATCGGTCTAAAAGAGACGGTGCCAGGCTCCTGCTTTTTTGTTGGGGGGGGGGGTACGAATGCGGTTTTGCGGCGACCCCACCTCTACTTCCTTCGTGGTTTGCATTCCAATCAATACGGCAGAAACAATTGCAATGTAATATGCACCATAAATACTGGGATTGTACATATTTTTGGCAGAGGTGCACTCAGGTTCAACACAATGGGAGGCGATACCCTCCCTCAAATTAGGCCCAACTTCAAATTAGTAAGATGATATAAGCGTTACGCCCATGGTGTCCCACGTTATTTGTCTGGGTCCGCCTATGCGTAATATATTAAATTTAACAAATTACAGCATATAATGCCCACATGTGATGTTGATGTCGTCCCAAACAATCACGAACAGCAATATTTGTATCAGAAAATCCCCCATTTCACATCCTCTGAGTATGCCTATGATTTTTTATTTTGGTTTTGTCTTTTGATGTATTGAAGACCAGTAGATTTGAAGCTCAAGCACGCTTGGGGCATGACAATCGGTCAAACCACAAGGCCGCAATGTCCTTTAAAAAATAAAAATAAATCGTTTTTTTTTGCTCCCTGGCCCCCCATTTCGGAACAAAAAATGAATTTCGGGGTCCAAAAAGAGAGATCTTGTCATGACGAATCGAATGGCGTTTTCCCCATCGAAATCGACCGAGCGATTCTCGAGATTTCAGGGGGGTGGGTTGGCAGAATCTGCCCCCTCTGGTAAACGTAATTTTGGCCGCCCGCAGGGAATATGGTTAATGCACCACAAATATTCTCCGGCTCATGAAATAAGATACCATAAGGACCACAGTTTGCACATTTAAACATTCGTACCTTTTACAACGGTTGCGTTATGCGTGGTTAATTTGCAATGATGTGGTCTCCGGCTGAACTCCGGCTGAATATTAGCCGTTTTCACGAAGGATTATTGCGCTGAAAAGATTCCGAAACATTTCTGAAAAGTTTTAAAAGTTTTGTTATAAAAGTCTTAGTATATTATACATTCCAAGAAATAAATATCTGATTTAGGCGATATTATCACTATTCAATAGTTATGGAACCATGTATTGAGCTCATAATAAGTTTATGAGTTTATGATATTGCCATTTTTGAAGAACATGCGTCTAGAGTCCATTCGTTCAGTTTAGCATACCGTCATACTAGTTACTAATTCTGGCAGCGTCATGGATCACAGGTCGGTCTGCGCATGCGCGGTGATGTGTCAGCATTGATTCGCCACCGCTTCTGACCCGCGTGCCGCACGCACATGGACAAAGCCAAGCCGCATAGCTCGGCCGCCGGATTGGGCTGCGAGAGGCGAGTCTATTGCGTCCAATAGCGTCACACGCCACAGAATCTTTCTGAATCATTCTGAAGTTTTGACGAGTTTCAGTCGGTGGAGATCACAACTGACCTATCAATACTTACCTTGCTAATTGCCACCAAACCGCAATTTTGTCAACATATTATCTTCTTACCAACATATCACAAAATTATAAAGGACATTTCTAGACAAAAATCGCATGTAAAAGTTGTGTAGTTAAGGAATGGATCGTACAAACTTTTCCAAAACATTTTAAAAAGTTGTAAAAAGTTTGGCACAGTAATCCTTCGTGAAAACGGCTATTAGCTGTTTTTAGCACAAAAGAACTATTCACATTTTCTTGGATTTCTTTTTGAGAAAATAGCGCACGGATTGATTGTACAGGTCACTGCAAAAGTAATGGTAGTTTGGGCAATTTAGATACTCGCTAATATATCTTAAACCATTTGACTGAATCGTTTGAAATTGTGCGTGCTGGTTGCAGGCTATAGCCTGCAACCTGCACGAAAAATGCAAACGATTCAGACAACTGGTTTAAGAAATATTAGCGATTATCTGACTCGCCACAACTGCCATTACTTTTGCAGTGACCTGTACAACACTATAACTACTGGTTATTGTTTGGCCCGTTTACATTTTCGCGGTACCCTGGCTTTGGCTATAACTTGATTCGGCCGGGACACTGTCCGCTGGCTGCAGTGCGGAGCGGCGCTAAGAATCGGGATGTCGAATAATTAATTACTGCTCACAACATCCAGTCCAGACAAAAGATAGACATTTAAACGGCATGTTAGTTGATACCTTGGACGATCGCCTTTCACTTCAGATCGTTTTCCCTTAGAGATCCGTCCCCTGTGGGAATTTGGCTCGGTCGGACGTCCTGCCCGCGATCGCTAATAACATAAATACTACACTTTGCTGAACAGCGGAGTGTGCCGAACGCCCCTGAGTGCCATTAGTCCTAAGAACTTAAAAGCAATCAGTAGTTCGAAGTTTAAACGTACTTACATTATAAGTGCATAAAGTTTATATTATAACTTTAATTTTCATTTATTCTTGGAGTTGATGTTGCATATGCTTAAACACAATTCGCAAACATTTAAGGTGATCCAATTATATGGGTTTAACACGCACAGTGTAGAGGGGTATTACACTAACACGCAGTGGAGGAGGAGGGGGGGGGGGTACTTTAGTGCCCCCTAAGATTTCCGAAAGTATGAGCTAGAACGATCAAACTTACAGGGCAGGTAGGTGCTATGATTATCTACATTTTATAAAATGTTCGTGACCTTCAGTCAATTTATTCAAGGGCAAACGAGGTCACGAATGTCAAATCTGGCCAAATGTCACATTTTTGGGAATTTGACCTCTGTGACGTCACAGGTCACCAGCAATGTGTCCAAAGTTGTTTCCGAGGATGAACATTGACATTGTCTACCGAATGCCGTTTTAATCATCCCGATCCGACTGTTGGTTCCGAAGATATCGCTTCGCCGACCTCGATGCTAGCCGCCATCTTGGATTGAATATCCATATAACTAAAAACAATATCGACCGATGTTCATTTTTTTGCGTCAAACCATCCTCCATTAAGTTGGAATTAATATCTCTAAAAAACACCGCACTTCTACGCTTATATTTCGTGCTATTCACGAAAACATGTGTGTGTGTGGGGGGGGGGGCACAAAAGCCCCCCCTCCACTGCGCGTGTTAACACGCGCACTGCCGGGGGCTGATTCCCCCGTTTTTTTCTTCTTCTCATGCATAGCGAACAAATTTAGCACAGCTGTTTGGGCATGAATTACCCACATGTTGTGATATTTTTTGTTTTACCTCGGGTCATCTCAGGTCAGGTTACCAGGTGAATTTAAGCGACCCCACCTCTAAACAAGCTCGCTGTCGTCCCACAGCCAAAGTGATTAACCAGACAATTTGAAACCCACAGGATGTCATCCGGTGATAAGTACCTACAATTCGTTTATCTCAATTTTTTCTTCATATCTGTGACCTAAGGTCAGGTCGCTTTCGTGACTTTCCCATTATAAGTCAATGGGGAAAAAATGAAAACACGTATAAATTCATAGGAATACGTCAGGCGGAGCGGGGCGGAGCCAGAACGCCAGCTGCTATCGTACGATTTCTCGTGAAATAGAAAGAGAAACTTACTTCTTTCTCCACATATATCCATCAGTTGTCCAAACCAAAGTCATATTCGTAGTTTTGAGCTCAAGATGCACCTAATGCGATGGGCGAGGGCCTCGGCCTCGTGTTTTGGGCGAGGGCCGAGGGCCTCGTATTTTGCCCTCATCCTGCTCGGTCTGCTGGCAAGTCATGCGTCCGACAGAGGAGAGGTGATACCGCTAAGATCGATGCCGGTAGCGAGAACCAACACTGGAGCACCTGGCAGAGCCCCAAGATTTTTCCGATCCCGTGTTCCGCATTCCATAAACAGCGAGTCGACATGGAACATCACCCGTCTGGTTGGTTCCGGCGATGTTGAGCTGAACCCCGGGCCGGGCGACACAGCAGTGGGGAAAGACGGGCCCAGAAGGCACCAGCGACAAGATGGCGACGGGATGCTCATCTTATCCCAGAATGTGCGCAGCATCCGAAACAAACTGGGTGTCATGCGCGCCTGCTCACCTGAACTGGAGAAGTTCGACATCGTCGCCTGGATCGAAACGTGGCTGGACGACACAGTCAGCTCAACAGAGCTGGAATCAGCACTCCCCCGTCACACCTGGTACCGAGGTGACCGACCGACTCATGCCGGCGGCGTGGCGTGCGCCGTCAGGTCGGCCCTCCATCCAGAGCGACGCAAGGATCTGGAGCGGGCCGACACGGAGGCGCTCGTGTTGGATCTGCGGACCGTTCCGGTCTCCATGTTTGTCACTGTACTGTCCGCCGGGTGACAACACGGTGCTGAACAATACCATGCAGCTGATCCAGAGACTCGTCACGAGGTACCCCGGGCGGCCATTAATAGTTGTGGGGCATTTGAATGTGCTAGATGTCAAATGGCGACTTCATATTAATGCTTCCGAAACAGTGCCCGTATACGATCGAGCGCCTCAGCGTGTTGTACAATTTCTCGAAGGATGCGATATATCAGGTCTCAAACAGCATGTGTGTTAGCCCACCAGGGGGTGAATTTCTTAGACCTTGTGTTCTCAAGGGGTGTGCGTGTTGAAACTGTAGTGTGGACCGGTATATTTACGTCGGATCACAAGGAGGTCGTTGCCCGGTGTCATGTCCAAACAAACACCGGACCGCCGCTGGTAGCGCGTACAACTGCACTGAACTATAAGAGGGCAGACTTTGACGGGTTAAGGGGAACTCTCGAACGTGTCCCATGGGAAATAATTGATAACACCCCAGTGGAGGAGGCACTAGTGTTTTGCCCTCATCAATGATCAATGATCCTGCCCAAAATCAATGATATGTTCTATGCTATGTTTGAAGCAGCCATTCGTGATCATGTCCCATCAGTGACACTTCGGCGGCAATTCCCCCCGTGGTATGATGCTAGTGTAAGGCGAGCGCTGAAACAGAAAGAAGCCGCGTTCAATAGGACGATGCGTAACAGAACTCCTGACACAGTCAGTGACTTCGAGGAAAAAAGGAAGCGTTTCAAGTTTTTGTCATGTGCTAAATACTGCGAGTACATTAAAGGCATGATTGGTGATTTCAAGAGCAACCCAAAACGCTTCTGGGCATTTTTGAAGTGCGTTAGGGGCTCAAAGCGACAGCCCACCGTTCTCTTAGACGGTGATCGTGAAGTTAGTGGCGATATTGAGCGTGCCAATTTGTTGAATAGGGCATTTGCAGCCAAGTTTTCGTGTCCCGATATTGAAAGTGTGCCCGATGCTCCCACTTACGACCTCCCCATCCTTGACCAACTCACCGTCCCGAATGCCGCAATTAGATCAGCCCTGGAAGACCTAAAAGTCCATAAGGCGTGTGGTCCCGATAACATCAGTGCACGGATAATCAAGGAGTGCTCTGATCAGCTGGTGACCCCCTTGTCAATCCTTTTCAAGTTGTCAATGCAGCAGGGTATTTTCCCGAGTACATGGACCGAAGCCAACATAGTGCCCATTTTTAAGAAAGGGTCAAAAAAGTCACCTTCGAACTATCGAGCAGTGTCCCTCCTGCCACTACTTGGGCAAATCCTGGAAAGAGTAGTATACAGCAATCTTCTAAATCACGTTAAACCTGCCTTGACACATTCACAACACGGCTTCCTGCCGCACCGCTCATGGGAAACAAATTTAGCCAGTCTTCTAAAAACAGCTTGGGAGTCCATATCACACAGCGGCCAAACAGATGTAATATACACGGATTACTCAGCGGCCTTTCAAAGCGTAAACCATTCATTGTTACTTCACAAGATGCACCACTCATATCACATATCGGGCACCGTGCTAAAATGGCTCTCGACCTATCTAAAAAACCGCAAACAACGAGTCGTTGTAAATGGAAGGTGCTCCGACTGGACAAACGTGGTCTCTGGAACACCTGAAGGAAGCATTCTATCGCCATTACTTTTCGCTTTGTACGTTAACGACTTGCCTGACAAAATTACGACCAATTGTTTGCTATTTGCCGATGATGTCAAATTGTGTCACAAAATTTCAACCCCGAACGACTCACTTTTGCTGCAAAGGGATCTGGACAGTCTTTGCCAGTGGTCTGCTGACTGGAAACTTAATCTCAATCCGACAAAATGTAAGTCATTCACTATGACTTTGAAATGATCTCCCATTTCAGTGACTTACAAAATCAATGAAACACCTTTGGAACACGTATCTTCAATCCGTGACCTTGGAGTATGGCTAGACACTAAGCTTACATTTAGAGACCACATCAACTTCACGGTTACCAAGGCAAACAGAGCACTGGGCGTGATGATGAGATCCCTTCAGACTGGTTGTGCTCGCGGCGCCTTGAAACGGGAGCCAACATTGGCAGCATATTTCGGTAACGTACGCTCCATACTCGAGTACGGATGTGTGATATGGGGAGGTGCAGCAGCAACACAGCTCGATCAGTTGGACCGTGTCCAACACAAGTTTCTTATCTGGCTCGAGTCACATGTCCATACCCCTCACCATTCACACTCACCCTCATATTCATATTCAGATCTTTTACAGTATTTTAATATCGCCTCGCTTGCTCAGAGAAGAATGCGGTATGACATATTATTTGTACAGGTCACTGCAAACGTAATGGTAGGTACTAGTGACTATTCAGCAAATCGCTTATATCTTCTAAACCGTTTGGAAGAATCGTTCGAAATTTTGTGTGCTGGTCGCTGGTTTTGTCTACCTAAATATGAATCGCTCTTTTTATTTTCCAATCACCCAATTTTCTGCAATTTGCGAACAATCTTCAGAGCCATCTATCGTCTAAGTTCGTAACTTAATTCCTATATACGCCTATAATGCCCCAGCCAGCCATGACCGCACGCGGCCAATCAGCGCTCTCGAATCAGCCGCGCGACTGGGGTTGGTGGAGGTCGGCTGAATGAATGGGGCTCCTGCGTAAAGGCTAGCGTCAGGCAATTTGGTCACGTGGTTTGAGCCGTGCGGGCCGGGTCAGCTGGGTCAATGCCCTCTGGGCATGACGCTCGCAGAGGGCCGAGAAGCCGCGAGTTCGGAGCCGGGCAGGCCGGGCTGGACAGGCCGGGCCCGTAGCCTATGTCTATCTCGGGTGAACGCAATTATCGTCATCGTGTGCGTTATTTTAGCGTGCTTTGCTGACTGACAAAAACGGATTGAATAGAATGTTACGATGAACGGACAAGTATTGTAGGAAGTTGATATATTTGTAAAGAGGCATATGCGAAAGAACAAATCATAGCAATACTAACGGTGGAAGGGGGGGCACCGAAGCTCTTGAAGGTGTTTCAAAGAACTGTGGAAGCTACTCCAATATTGGACTATAAACCCAGTACTAGGGGAATCAATTGTATCTGTATAAGCATTAAAAGGACACATTCCGATCAAAGTAACGTAGGTATATTTGTAGACGTTTCCTTTGTATTTGTGGGGTATCTCCGACCGGTGGGTAGCCCCAGACACCTTAAAATGGAATTACAATTTCTTGAAATGTATTTTTGCCTCGCCTCAAACGTTTATTAGATCCGTTTTTGTAATACCTTTGCACCTATGGCGGATGGACAATCAATTCGACTTTCAGCTTATTAACTGCAAATCAATTCAGTTTTGAATATCCTCACAAGTGTATCAAAAGTTATGAGTGTTTGAGAAAATGTAAATGTTCATGATAAATGTACACCATTTCCTGAAAATCGTTGAGACATGCCAAAACATAAAACTATTAACATGAGTAGCTCATTGTGCACGAAAACGGTTTGCTTTTGTCACTCTTTTAAAAAAAGAGTGTGCACACCCGAATCTTGCAGCATGGAAAAACAACCAACGAGGTAATATCGACCACAATAACAAGGGTTTAGCTAACCAAATCGATGTCATTTCAATCATCGAACAAATGTATTACCCAAACAATAAGCGACAATCATAGACACGACGATAATACCTTGCAATCATTGCAATCATTGCCGACAGTGCTCACCTTTCTCTGTTTAAGGCCAATTTCCACAAACCTTAAATCCACTTTTTTCTCAACATTACCAACCTCATTATAATATGCTTGTTCGATGTTAGATGTTTTGTTTTCTCATATGCGTTTTAGTTTACGTGGTATTTCTTATATGATAAATACATTTGAAGAGGCTCTAACTTGAAATATTTGATTTACACCGAAAATGTTCGCTGTGGGGAATGCCCAACTAGCTGGCCGGTATTATCCGATTTCCAAATTTGGGATATCATGGTATAGAACCGTCTTCAGCTCACCATCCTAAAAAAAATCGTCGATCCACATATCCTGAATACTGCTTTTCACAAATGAGACATTGGTGATGTCATTATATGGGTGGAACAATAAGCAAGGTGAATGGAATGGCATGTAATGTATGGAAAAGTTAGTTATTAAATGAAATTAATGTAATTAATTATTAACTATTATTAATTAGTAAATGTATGATTTATATTTCATGTATTCTGTACGTTTCAGCACAGAGAGCTGAGGCAGTAATTTTTCCATACTGTCTCAGCCCTCCGTGTTATATAATAATTAAATAGATTTATCTTACTTAAAGGACTATTGACCGTTTTATTTATTTTCTGCACTATTTTATGTTGATTATTTGGGAAAAAGTGGTTATTTTATTGATTTGTATTATATACAGACAGAGGCAAAACTATACAAAACTCCGAATGTTGAAAATAAATGAACCACTATGACAATTGTTTTTAAAAAAATTGAGGGTTGCAAGTTGCAACCACTAACTAGACCGTCGTTGGGTGCATGAGTTAACTGCTAATTTGGATACCATCGTATTAAATATTTGTTGATTGTGAAGGATATTAGGGAATAATAATAATAGACAGAGTGCAGGAAGTATTTTCTAAACCATTTTGTCAAAAAGCAATACTAGATTTTGGTTCCAACCGAAATTCGTTACCAAGTACATGATATTTGTTTTGATTGAGGTCGTTAAAAGTGTTGAACGCTTGTCAACTTTAACATGAAATATCTTTCGGTATGAATTTGTACACAATGCAATATGTGATCAATTTACAATATATGTTGGTCTCGTCTGTCATTTCAAGTAATAACTTCATTTTTGTGGGAAAATGTAAATATGTATCTCTAAGCTTTCTGGCTACTTCATCATCTTCCCTGCTCTTCTCTGTTTTTCCTCATATATACATTTTCACATTTTCCCACATATTTACATTTTCCCACAAAAATGAAGTTATTACTTGATCACACATCCGTACTCGAGTATGGAGCGTACGTTATCGAAATATGCTGCCAATATTGGCTCCCGTTTCAAGGCGCCGCGAGCACAACCAGTCTGAAGGGATCTCATCATCACGCCCAGTGCTCTGTTTGCCTTGGTAACCGTGAAGTTGATGTGGTCTCTAAATGTAGGCTTAGTGTCTAGCCATACTCCAAGGTCACGGATTGAAGATACGTGTTCCAAAGGTGTTTCATTGATTTTGTAAGTCACTGAAATGGGAGATCATTTCAAAGTCATAGTGAATGACTTACATTTTGTCGGATTGAGATTAAGTTTCCAGTCAGCAGACCACTGGCAAAGACTGTCCAGATCCCTTTGCAGCAAAAGTGAGTCGTTCGGGGTTGAAATTTTGTGATACAATTTGACATCATCGGCAAATAGCAAACAATTGGTCGTAATTTTGTCAGGCAAGTCGTTAACGTACAAAGCGAAAAGTAATGGCGATAGAATGCTTCCTTCAGGTGTTCCAGAGACCACGTTTGTCCAGTCGGAGCACCTTCCATTTACAACGACTCGTTGTTTGCGGTTTTTTAGATAGGTCGAGAGCCATTTTAGCACGGTGCCCGATATGTGATATGAGTGGTGCATCTTGTGAAGTAACAATGAATGGTTTACGCTTTGAAAGGCCGCTGAGTAATCCGTGTATATTACATCTGTTTGGCCGCTGTGTGATATGGACTCCCAAGCTGTTTTTAGAAGACTGGCTAAATTTGTTTCCCATGAGCGGTGCGGCAGGAAGCCGTGTTGTGAATGTGTCAAGGCAGGTTTAACGTGATTTAGAAGATTGCTGTATACTACTCTTTCCAGGATTTGCCCTAGTAGTGGCAGGAGGGACACTGCTCGATAGTTCGAAGGTGACTTTTTTGACCCTTTCTTAAAAATGGGCACTATGTTGGCTTCGGTCCATGTACTCGGGAAAATACCCTGCTGCACTGACAACTTGAAAAGGATTGTTAAGGTCGTCACCAGCTGATCAGAGCACTCCTTGATTATCTGTGCACTGATGTTATCGGGACCACACGCCTTATGGACTTTTAGGTCTTCCAGGGCTGATCTAATTGCGGCACTCGGGACGGTGAGTTGGTCAAGGATGGGGAGGTCGTAAGTGGGAGCATCGGGCACACTTTCAACATCGGGACACGAAAACTTGGCTGCAAATGCCCTATTCAACAAATTGGCACGCTCAATATCGCCACTAACTTCACGATCACCGTCTAAGAGAACAGAAAGCTGTCGCTTTGAGCCCCTAACGCACTTCAAAAATGCCCAGAAGCGTTTTGGGTTGCTCTTGAAATCACCAATCATGCCTTTAATGTACTTGCAGTATTTAGCACATGACAAAAACTTGAAACGCTTCCTTTTTTCCTCGAAGTCACTGACTGTGTCAGGAGTTCTGTTACGCGCATCGTCCTATTGAACGCGGCTTCTTTCTGTTTCAGCGCTCGCCTTACACTAGCATCATACCACGGGGGGAATTGCCGCCGAAGTGTCACTGATGGGACATGATCACGAATGGCTGCTTCAAACATAGCATAGAACATATCATTGATTTTGGGCAGGATCATTGAGCAGGATGAGGGCAAAACACTAGTGCCTCCTCCACTGGGGTGTTATCAATTATTTCCCATGGGACACGTTCGAGAGTTCCCCTTAACCCGTCAAAGTCTGCCCTCTTATAGTTCAGTGCAGTTGTACGCGCTACCAGCGGCGGTCCGGTGTTTGTTTGGACATGACACCGGGCAACGACCTCCTTGTGATCCGACGTAAATATACCGGTCCACACTACAGTTTCAACACGCACACCCCTTGAGAACACAAGGTCTAAGAAATTCACACCCCTGGTGGGCTCACACACATGCTGTTTGAGACCTGATATATCGCATCCTTCCAGAAATTGTACAACACGCTGAGGCGCTCGATCGTATACGGGCACTGTTTCGGAAGCATTAATATGAAGTCGCCATTTGACATCCAGCACATTCAAATGCCCCACAACTATTAATGGCCGCCCGGGGTACCTCGTGACGAGTCTCTGGATCAGCTGCATGGTATTGTTCAGCACCGTGTTGTCACCCGGCGGACAGTACAGTGAGAAACATGGAGACCGGAACGGTCCGCAGATCCAACACGAGCGCCTCCGTGTCGGCCCGCTCCAGATCCTTGCGTCGCTCTGGATGGAGGGCCGACCTGACGGCGCACGCCACGCCGCCGGCATGAGTCGGTCGGTCACCTCGGTACCAGGTGTGACGGGGGAGTGCTGATTCCAGCTCTGTTGAGCTGACTGTGTCGTCCAGCCACGTTTCGATCCAGGCGACGATGTCGAACTTCTCCAGTTCAGGTGAGCAGGCGCGCATGACACCCAGTTTGTTTCGGATGCTGCGCACATTCTGGGATAAGATGAGCATCCCGTCGCCATCTTGTCGCTGGTGCCTTCTGGGCCCGTCTTTCCCCACTGCTGTGTCGCCCGGCCCGGGGTTCAGCTCAACATCGCCGGAACCAACCAGACGGGTGATGTTCCATGTCGACTCGCTGTTTATGGAATGCGGAACACGGGATCGGAAAAATCTTGGGGCTCTGCCAGGTGCTCCAGTGTTGGTTCTCGCTACCGGCATCGATCTTAGCGGTATCACCTCTCCTCTGTCGGACGCATGACTTGCCAGCAGACCGAGCAGGATGAGGGCAAAATACGAGGCCCTCGGCCCTCGCCCAAAACACGAGGCCGAGGCCCTCGCCCATCGCATTAGGTGCATCTTGAGCTCAAAACTACGAATATGACTTTGGTTTGGACAACTGATGGATATATGTGGAGAAAGAAGTAAGTTTCTCTTTCTATTTCACGAGAAATCGTACGATAGCAGCTGGCGTTCTGGCTCCGCCCCGCTCCGCCTGACGCCAAGTACAGTCTCTGACAAGGGGCCACCGCGCCGCCCTGGCGGCTGAGCGGATATTAACGAGGCGTCGTGACCAGGGACTACGTGCCAGAGAGTGTACCTGCCTCCGGCGGCGAGCCGGCGGCGGCGAGCGGTGAGCGAGATGTCCCGACCGTGACCCGGAACCGCGGATATGAAACCGGGCCCACTAGTCCTGTGTCGAAATTACTTAACGTAGGGAGGTAATTATTTCACCACAACTCATTTTGAGATCTGCTCTACAAATCTGCTATCTCAGTCCAAAACTCCATGTTAAAGGTGAACTATTCCCTTTAATGGCGCACAGCATTGCATCTGCTTTGCTTTGCTTTGCTGCTTTGCTGCTCAGCTGCTTTGCTGACATCTGCTTTGCTTCTCTGAAACATCTGCTTTGCTTCTTGACATCTGCTTTGCTTCTTGCTTTGCTGAAATCTGCTTTGCTGACAGCAGGGGCGGATCCAGAAAATCTTCAAGGGGGGTCATCAATTGCAGTGGTGCCTCTACCTATGCCCAAATCTGAAAACTCAACGGATTTGGTCCACCATATTTTGAGGGTGCTCCTATTTCAGCATTTGTTTTATTGACAACGTTGGCTTTTTGCTATTGGAACCAAGATGCAGGGTCAAAACGAGGATATATGTCTGGAGCAAAAGGTGGGGTCAAAATACCCTCCTACCCTCCCTCCCCCCCCCCCCCCCTATTTAACCCGGCATTGACTGGGGTCTCAGCAGAACGCCATTGACTGGGGGGGGGGGGCGTTAAACGTATTGCAATATCAGTCGTACCCTTTCTATCATTTAAAGTACTGCGGATGGTGCTAAAATATATTGTTTGTACAGTCAAGGGTGGCCCAGACAGCTGATGAAGAATTGACCAAGAGGGAAGTCGAGGTTCGTGACCAGAGGGGCTAGGCGTTTTTTACAAGAAGTAAATCTTATGCATGCGATATACTATTAGCGGCGCCAAAATTTGAGGTTTTGAGCGGGTTGAAGAACACATTTTTGATATTGGAACCAGGATGCAGGGTCGAAACGAGGATATATGTCTGGAGCAAACGGTGGGGTCAAAAGACATATTTCCCTCCCCATTTAACCCTCGCCCTACGGGGCCCCCTGACAGCACCCCCCCCCCCCCCCCTCCCTGAGGTTTTTCTTGAATAGCTTTTTACTCGTGCGGCGGCGCATCTTGCTGAAATTTTCGGTAGCTGAGTTTACAACAATTATACGTATGCTGAAAAATGTAATTGAAATTGGTTAAATAGTTGGGGAGATAATCATGTTTTGATGACGTCATGTTGGTGGAAAAAAGATAAATATTTGAAAAATGGTAGATAACAGAGTTTTAAAGCAAATTGCAAACGCAATTCACCAAAGATACAAAATGGCATTCTCTTTAAAATGGGGATCTCGGTTGTCAAAATTTTTGGTTTTTGACCCCTAATTTTTTTTTTTTTACAATCACCACAAAATCAAAATTTTCAAAGATATTAGAAAAACCGGAATATATGTGACAGAACTGAGTATGGACAATACCCATATCAAATTTCAAAGCAATATCTTCATTTTGCACTGAATGATGGCTCCATAAGTGTACGAAACTGATGACGTCATTTTTTTAATAACTATTTTTGACTTCTTTTGACAAGATTCGAACAAATAATTACCTTTTCTGTATTTTTTTTAGCCAAAACTGGTCTAGGAACATGCCTTTTTATTTGCATTTATCAATTTCTAATTTTGAGGTTTTCAACAAACCGAGGTCATTCACTTGACCTAGAAGGTTACCCGTTGATCTAAAACCTAAACATGGCATACTGTTAGATTCCTCTGATGACAGGCAACATGCTGGTTCTTACCGCATTGCTCTAAGTTGCTTGGTTTGGAAGTTAACAGGGGGGCTTGTCAGGCCCCCTCCCCCGTAGGGCGAAGGTGAAAAAAGCCCCGTAGGGCGAGGGTTAACCCGGCATTGACTGGGGTCTCAGCAGAACGCCATTGACGGGGGGGCGTTAAACGCCCACTGGTTATCTTCCGAACCAATGATCGCAGCGAGATGCGCAAGGCGGCAATCGAAAGCTCTCAATGAGATCAATCTAAAGCATGCTCAAAAATATCAAAGTGAGGTCAAATGTCAGGTCACGGTCAGGTCAAAGGTAAAAATCGGCGTATTTGAGTTTATGGGCCATACTTTCCATCCAAGCCCTTCCATTGCGACTAGTTTCACCCAAAGTGCTGCCAAAGGTATGATAAATATCCCGCATGAGCTAAAATGAGATTGTTGGCCAAGGTCAAGGTCAAGTCACAAAAGGTCACTATGCTCAAAATATCTACGAAAGTCATGCAACACATGTTTTATGAGTTATTTTCCACGTATGATTCGATTGCGATAGTCATTTTACCACCTGACTTCATTTACGTGAAGTAAATGTAAATTTCAGGTCAAGTTCAGGTCACCGAAGGTCAACATTTTAAATTGTTAAATCTAAACAAAAAGGCATGTTCCTAGGCCAGTTTTGTTTCAGAAATACAGTGGTGGCATTTATTTGTCTGTATCTAGTCAATAGAAGCCAAACAACGTAATTTCAAAATATGACGTCATAAGTCAGTAAAAAATAGAGATATCAGTTTAAAATTTGGCATGGTAGTATTTGGCATGGTAGTTGCCTAGGTATGGTTCTCTGACATATCTTCCGGTTTTTTGATTTTTTTTGAAAATTTTGATTTTGTAATAATTTTCCTAAAAAACTTTTTTTTAGTTTTTGAGGATGTCAAACATTTCAAAAATCCGAGATAGCCAGGTTTTAGCCGTTGCAATTTTCTATCTTTTGGGCGTTTTAGATTGCATTTTGCTTCAAATGTGACATTTGTACGGCTTGGCAAAGTTTAGCTGATTTTGGTGTAAAACTCCTGTGTAGGGAAGTCACCAAATTCGCTATAACTCGACAAAATTTCGACGATTTTTATTTTATTTTTGCACACAAAACGAAAACATGATTTATAAGAAGGTACCCGAAGTTTTAAGTTGATAGCGCTATTAGTTTTTCAGCTATTGCGAAAATTCATCAGGGGGGGGGGGGCGTTAAACGCCCCCTCTCCCGGTCAATGGCGGGTTAACCCTCGCCAGTGCAGGGGGTGGATGTCACTTCCCCCTCGGTTTTTCGGGAATAACTCGCGTAAATATCAACCGATTGCGATGCAACTTTCAGTATCCTACTTGTGAACAATTTGACACATATTCTGAATAAAAACAAATAAGTTGTATGTCACATGACCCGTGACCTTTGACCTGTTTTTTTTTCAAGGTCATGTCAGGCGCAAATGGCGTCCCGTAGTATTAGTATTGATCCTTGTATCTTGTGCAGTTGCACAGTGTGTGTTGTTCAGGAGCATAGGCACAGGTGACAGTTGTAGTTTCCATTGAGATTGTGACCTCGATTGACATTTGCAGAGGTCAACCGAGGTCACTGACCTCCGATGACCTCATATTACTTGTTTGGCTTCTGGCAGTTTCTAGGACATTTTGTGACGCTGATTTAAAATATGGGATCCATTTTACATAATGATATGTTCCACTGGGGTCACGCGCCCCCACAGGTTAACCGAGGTCACTGACCTCAAATGACCTGGCATGACCTGACATGACCTTTTTGGAATTTGGCAGTTCCTAGGACTTTTTGTGACGCTGATTTCAAATTTGGCACCCATTTAGCATAATTAGATACTCATTCGCGATTCTAGGTCGATTAAATTCAACTTATAAGCATTTACAATTTGGTTGAATTTTGGGTCATTGACATTATCTCAGAGGTCACCTAATGACATAGGACCTTAAAATCGGACATAAATGCCTTCCTCTCGTGACAAGCAATACGCTCGTTTTTTAATTGAAGCTCTAGCCCAATTAGGGGCGAAACGCTAGGGGGGGGGGGGTATAATGATATATGGTTGAGATGTTGGCATTGGAAATCATGCACCAGCTGTAAGCAGAACGAAATTAAACGAAATGATGGGACAATGTAATAGCGTTACAGGGACGCAGTCAAGGGGAGAGCTACTGGAGCCTTGCCCCCCCCCCCCCCCCCCCCCCTGAGCAAACCGGTTTACACTAGATAAAAATGCGATCCTGCTGACGACTCGACGCCCCCCCCCCCCCCCCCCCCCCCCCCCCCCCCCCCCCCCCCCCCCCTTCTCAACGACTCTTCGCGCTGACGACCTGACGCCCCCCCCCCCCCCCCGGTCAAGTCAACAACTTGTCACTGACGAAACGGAGCGAAATTTGATCTGCCAATAACGTCCCCCCCCCCCCCCCCCCCCCCCTCCCCATCATACAAATCCTGGCTACGTGCCTGCAGCGTTACCGGCTCCAAACCAGCGATAAGTACCGGAGCTGCGGCCAGTGGCGGATCCAGGGGGGTCACGGGGGTCATGACCCCCCCCCCCCCCCCCTTGGGCCATGGGGGCACCACCGGGCCGTGGAGCAGCACCAAAATAAAGCAAAAAATCTGCGCCGCTACGCGGCGCAAATCATTCAGTGTTCTTTGAACCTAGGGCACCACCGCGCCAGTGTACCAGGGACACCACCGCGCCGGTGAACCAAGGGCACCACCGCGCCGGTGTGCCAGGGGCACCATCATGACGGTAGGCGGCACTCTGGGGCGAGGGGAGACACCGGGGAACTGTGCCTCCTTGAATCCAGGAGGGAAAACAATGGTCTGGTGCCGCCATGAGATCACAAGCATTGGTCGCTGAAGAAGAAAAATCGCGAAATGATGCTAAATTAAAATTGCCAAATTATGCCCAAAAAATGTTCCTTCATGCCTCCCGTCCCTTGGGCTATAAAGGGGCACCAACGTGCCTTTATACCAGAGGCAACAACGTATCGAACTCGAGGGACCCCTTGGGCTGATGCATATAGATTATAGAACCTTTCGATTTTTTAGGGCCTAGTTATCCAGGCAAAAACCAAATAAAACAAAAAAATCCGCGCCGCCACGCGGCGCAAATCAATCAGTGTTCTTTTCCAGTGCACAAGGGTCTAATATAGACTGTACAGTGTACACACTGGCGACCGCAGGGGGATATGGGGGCCATGGCCCCACTTTTGGCCTTAAATGGGGGGGGGCAACATGTCTTTTGACACCACCTTTTGCTCCAGACATATTTTCTTGTTTTTACCCTGCATGCTGGTTCCAATAGCAAAAATTGGTTCTCCAACCCGCTCAAAACCTCAAATTGTGCAATAACAGTTTATCGCATGCATAAAATGTACTGCTTGTAAAAAACGGCTTTCAACCCCTCCCCCCCCCCCTCCCCCTGGTCACGAACCTCGACTTCCCTCTTGGTCAATTCTTCATCAGACGTCTGCAGGGCCGCCCTTGACTGTACAAATAATATATTTTAGCACCATCCGCGGCACTTTAAATGATAGAAAGGGTACGACTGATATTGCAAATACCTATAGCCAACGTTGTCAATGAACAAACAAAAAATGCTGAAATAGGGGCACCCTCAAAATATAGTGGACCAAATCCGTTGAGTTGTCAAATTTGGGTATAAGTAGGGGCACCACTGCACTTGATGACCCCCCCCCCCCCCCCCCCTTGAAGATTTTCTGGATCCGCCCCTGGCTGCGACAAACGCCACACAGGATGCGACTCAACAACGAAAACTACACTGGCACAGCCGCGGTAAAACAAACACCAGCCGAAGCAGATACAACCATATCCTGCGCGGGTTCATATCCGGCAGCGACATCCAGCAGGTCGACGATCAAGCTGTTGTAAATGTTGTTGCTGTGTCACACCAGACCGCTTCAGTCGGTTGTAGCCTGTCGGCTCTGTCGGCGGTGGCCCCCAGGGCCGCCACAACTCGGCTGCTTAGCACCTCCTCTAATTCCGGTTGGATCGTCCCGATCATCTCAGTCTGGTGCCCATCAACGCTGGGCACTCGATCAGGACGTGGTATGGTGTGTCGGCCGTCTCTCTCAGATGGGGCACCGGACCCCCTCGCATGTGCCTATTTCATCAATACCGTTCCTATTCTCCGATGTATTTTGCTTGGAATTAGTTAAATGTGCGATGAATAGTGTTTCGCATTGCGGTACTAAGTGTCATTTATCAATATGGAAGCGCAGCAATAAGCGGCAAAGCTTATACACTCGCCGAAAAGTTTTCCTCCTGCTAGAGATCCGAACACAGATCTCCAAATTTGGAGTCCAGTGCCTTACCGATTACGCTATCGTGCGTGGGGCGCCTCCGCGCGGAGAAGCCGCATGGGGATAAAATTGCGGTGGTCAACGTTGTCATGTTCAGCGCAAACTTCACCCCTCACGGCGTAAAAATCGGCTAGGTTAGGTGAAAAATGGTAGAGGAGTTATCTCGAAAAAATGATCTATCATTCTTTTGACAATAGTTGCGTGCAAAACGGGCGAATAGCATTCGAGATATTGCTTCCCAAAAAGAGCCTTTTAGCGCTGAACGCACACTGACGTTTGGCCGGTAGGGCACTATGACGTCACGTGGTCCTAAGCCAATCAGCGGATCCGCCGGTCTATTGCCACTTTCGCCTATTGTAAAAGTGCCGGACCGGACGTAGAAATTTGTAAACAATCACGTCGCCGGCTTTGTGTAGGATAGGAGGGATTGTGCTGTGTGATTTCATGGATTTTCGCTACTACTGTCAATCTTGAGTGATTTCCTGTTACTTCTTGTTGATTGGTCAAGTTTAAAGTATGAATTCGTTAAAATAAATTGTTAAACGAATAGTTTCTTTCAATATCGGAGCAAGAAAGAATCGCCGGTGACCCATGCGCGGAGACTGGAGACGTTCACCTACGGGCAACTTGCCATCAGTCCGAAGCCTGAAATTAAATTGATATAAGGCTGCACTGCAAAACACTTGCAGAAACAGCGGGACGACGCCGGCTAGCAAGCGTGGAGATGTGCGTATGAGTACTCTGTGCGTATGAACACTGCAATAACCATTTGTTTAGCTTGAAGACGACAGCAGTTTGACAAAGGACAGCAGTTCGAGAGGAAAAAAATATTGTTTGAAGGAAATATTTATATTTTGCGCCATCTTGAAAATAAATATTATTTGAAAACATCTGTATTGTATGATGCAAAATAGGTACGCTTTGACGACTAAAGCCTGTTGCGACCAGCCGTGGAAAGCAAGAAATCGTTCCTATTTTTAACGTCAAGTTGCGCGATTGAAGAATGTTTCCAATATTGTATATTGGAAACATCCGTCAACATTTATATTGGAAGAGAGAGAAACTGAATTGCTTTACTGATTTGCTGTTTTATGTCTGTATTTGTGTTTACCAATAAAGCTTTCACCATGAAAATGCTGGTTAATAATTGTGTTTAGCTTATGGATATAGTTATGCCGACCGCCTTCGGTCATCTCGGTGGTGTGACGGGTAGCGCGTTAGACTTCAGTCCCGCAGGGACAATTTTTCGATGCCATATGTTTATGCAATTAAAAGTTAACGATATCAATCAACATTTTCTACAGCAAGAAGTCGCTTGGATATCGCCTAGTGTCGAGCGGACTTAACTTAGAAGCATTATACAAACCATTGTCGCTAGTTATATTTCGCCGGTATGAATTTCAGGGGTATCTGGGAGTATCATATACCGTTCGAATATGTATTAGAGTTATTATTTTGGCCCAGACACCCAGTTGCATCCCCTAACACCCCATCTCCAGATCACACACGCCTTAGTATTCGACGCCCACCTGGGACGCACAGACCCGGCATAGGCATGCACTCATTTTCGGCGAAAACAACACCAGCCATCACCGTTTTTCTCGGCGCAGTGCGGTTGCAGGCCTGCAACAATAATCCTACAGCAGCACAGATACATGTATCTATGGCCTTACGCAGCAGCAACGAAGGAATTATTGAAAATGAATATAAGTGCCTTGGAAAAAATAAAGCTCCCACCTTGCTTCAATTTTTGGCTCGTTTTTCGATCTTTGAACGAACATGGCGCGGCCTCTGCGCCAAGAACTGTCGCAGATAAACGTTTATGATAACGAAAACGCTCGTTTTTTCGTGTCTCGTTTTTGTGTATTTGTTTTTGTTGCTCGATTTTTTTTCTTCTGTGGCGTGTTTATGATAACGGATGGGTCAGAATTGGAAAAAAAATCGATCCGTGGCTCGATTTTTTGTTATAAGAATGTCAATGGCCTCAGGTCATCAAAGGTCGGCCAGTTAAGCTGATTTACCCTATTAGTGGCAGGGGGCAGATTCTGCCCACCCCTCAGGTTTTTTCGCAGATATCTCCTGAACGGCTAAGAGCAGACCCATGAAAGTTTGTGACATTTCCTAAAATTGAATTCCACACATGGAGTCACAATTGTGAGTTCCTAACCTTAACAGAGGCGGTTCCACGGCCCAGTTTTTGGAGGATTTGTTTGCTGTTGCATTTGGCGATAATACGGAGATGCGATCTTCACGGCTTCTTCCCAACTGCCTGAAGTATAAAGGAGTTACATAGGCTTACGGTGATTGAAACAAGTGCAAATTAGTTGATTTTAGTGAACTATAATACATATTGCACGGCAGAGGCGGTTTCAGGCACTTGAAAAGGGGTGGTTTACAGGAAGTTATTTTCTATATATTTTGCCTCCCTTTTTCACTAACCTGGCACCGCCTATGGATGCAAATATGCTGTATAACTGTTGTGTCCGATGTCACAATAGCCCACCATTTCATTTATCGAAAAAGAAGAAGAAAAAAGACTGTTTTATAAGGCATTTATTTTACCCCAAATTTTGACCTGAAAATGCCTATGTTTTTTTATTTTCAAAAGTCACCATCATATATCAATCTCCAATTCAATCTCTATCGATCCCCATTAGTTGTGTTGAAATCGGTTGACAAACATGACAGCTGTGTTGGATCACAAATACCTCAAATATTTGTAGTTTCCCCCCCCCCCCCCCCCCCTGTTGCCCCTTATCAAATTTGATTCATTTTTTTTTTATTTTCTAGAAATGTAGATCGTGTTGAGGGGCATCAAACTCCGCTTGATTTTTGAAAATCGGACGGGTAGATCTCGAGATATCCGGGGGGAGCGGAATCCCCCCCCTGCCACTAATAGGGTAGCCAGGAGCCAGCCACTAATAGGGTTAAAAGCGGTGAGACATGATCCGTGATCGTGTTGTTTAGAACAAAAAACAATGCGAGCACAGTGGTTGATAACGTTTTGCAAACGGTGTCGTTGAGTTGTACCGCAAGCACCATATACAGTCAAACAATACAAAATATGAAGAAACACTAGCGCTTCAATTAAAACCCTTTTCACTTCAGATGGCAAACGATGAGCCATTTTAGCCAGGCCGCTGATGGTCGCATAGCAACGACGCACCACCAAAGACACATGTGAAGCCCACGTCAAGTTACAGTCAACAGCCATGCCTAAAACCTTAACAGATGATGATGGGTGAATAGCGGTGCCTCCGAAGTTAACACAAAAATATATCTCTAAGCGTCGCTGCCTACACCGAACTATCATGACATCGGTTTTGTTTGGATTGATACGCAAGCTATTATCCGCAAACCAAGCGCTCGCTACTTTTAAGCTTGCTTCAACGCGACACTGAAGGTTGGACAAATCTACAGTGTTACAACAGTGAATTAATTGTGTGTCATCTGCATACATTACAATTTTGCAGTCGTCAAAGTAAGATGGCAAATCATTAGTAATTATAAGGAACAGAATTGGCCCGAGAAGCGAACCTTTAATTACGCCTTGCGTGACAGGCGCGCTCGTCAATCCTCCCCTAACGCGCTGAGAGCGCTCAGCAAGCCAGTTTTCAAACCAATGGCTGTGTACACCGTACCAGCCTAATCTGTATAAAAGCCTGGTGTGTTTCACAGAATCAAAAGCGTTAGATGTATCAGCTGTCGTAACACCTGAAATATGACCAGAATCCATATTATCAACCAAGTAACCGATGACGTCAAGCATTGCTGACTCCGTAGAGTGCCCCGGTCTAAAGCCGTGCTGTTCGCTACAAAGAATGTTGTGATCCAACAAATAAGTCATAAGCTGTTCACAGATAATGCGCTCCGTTATTTTTTCGACAGTTGGGATAATTGACACTGGCCTGTAGTTGTTTGGATCGAGTTTGCAGCCCGACTTGTGTAGCGGAATTACACTAGCCATTTTTCACGACAAAGGTAGCACTCCCGACGTAATGAGAGCGTTAATGACATGCTGCAGTTCTGGGCCAATGACTGGAAGAGTCATCCGTACCATGCCTATCGTAATGCCGTCATCTCCGGACGCCCGTGAGCCGGACATACGTCGGACAGCGGCTGCCAGCTCCGGCAGCGTTGCCGGCCGGACGCGGAATGCGCCGCTGACCACACAGCGCGGGCGCGGAGGGAGGAGGACACGGTCCGAACGTTCGCTGTCTATCGCTGCCGCCACCCGCGATACCACAGATGCAAAGTGTTTGCTGAGCAGGTCTGACCATGAACTGGTGCCTTTTTCGGTGTCGATGGGCTTTGGAGATGAAATCAGAAATCGTTGAATGTCTTTCCACGTGTGTCGCCGTGAGTTCCGGAAAGGCGTGGCAAATTAATCCGAGCGCGCCTGCGCATTCCTCGCCTAGGGCATTCCTCGCCTGATTACGGTTCACATGGTAGATGTCACGTGTCTCGGGGCTCGGGTCGCTCTCGCACGCATTTCTGGCCAGGTCACGTGCTCGCATGAGTGTTCGCACGTCGTCGTTGTCTGTGAGCCATGGACATGGTGGGTGTTTCGGTCGGATCGTGATCTGCGGCATGTGTCGGTCAATAACAGGTGACCATACAGCCGCCAGGCAGACCACTTTTCCTCCACTCCGGTCGCCTCTCTCACTCCGCTCCAGTCCGCCGGCAGGAGATCGAGGCGGAGAGCGGCTGGTACCAGCGAACGGGTTGATCTGAGGCCAATTTCATAAAAGGCAAAAAGTTTGTAATTACAAAGAATTTCTTTGTTATTACAAATAATTTGTACACATGTTTGTAGTTTGGATTTCACAAAACCCCAGGGCAGAAAATCTCAATTTACTATTTACAAACTAGTTTACAAAGATACTGTTCGTAAAAATGTTTGCAATTGCACATGTTCTATTTCTCAAAGGTTGACGAAAGTGAGAAAATGTTTGCAATTGCAAACTTGTAATTCCAGTGGGTCAGGGGTTCTGAATTTCAGAAACTGCATTGATAGTTGACGTTTGACTGTTCAGGTTATTTTCTTGGTGAGGTTGTTACGTTGCCGAGGTTGTTAGGGTAATGGTTTAGTTATACATAGGTATAGTATACATAGGTAGTATAGTACGTTGTACGCTTGGCGGGATTGCAGCTGTTGCCTCGGGCAAGGACACAGGAAGCTGGTCTGAGATGGACAACGACGATTATGCCGAGACGCTGGTGAAGAGGCCTGCTGACGCACAAGCCTCGGCTGAGACGGCAGACAGAGTCAGCGGTACTGAGAGCCGCTGCGACCCGGTTGACAGTGCCGAAAACCTGACTGGAAATCCTACTGATCAGGCGAGGCAAGGTGCCCAAGGGCCTGAACTGGAACAGCTAGTGCCAATGGATCTGGGCTCGGGAGAAAAGCTTCTAAGAATCCAGGACAATTCTCACCTTGTCTTCAGTGGCAGGTTTGATGCAGCTTCCGTTTGTGGGCTATTGGGAACATTGGAGGAGGCAGACCTTCGCAGCCTCCGGGACCACCTGCATACTGCTCTGCCGGATACCATCCCTGCAACGGCTGGCCGTCAGCTTGCTCGGAGGAATGCGGGCAGCTCGGCGCGCCTGGTGGAAGATTGCTGGGCTCTTGGATTCTCCATTGTCAACGGCGTACTCGCAAGCCGAGCCAACTCAAGCACACTCAGGCCGGCTGGGCGTAACCCGTTGGAGCCCCTCCCACCCCCGTCAAACAACGCGTCAGCCACCACCAGCTCAATGGAGTGGTTGGTGGCGTCGCATCTACGTCTAGAAAGAAGTTACTCCGGTCAGCAACGCGATATTAATCGCGTCAGAGAAGAGCTAGGGAGCTGCGTGGCCTCCGTCAGGAGATAGCTGAGCTGCGGGATCTCAGGGAGAATGTGGCTGAGTTCCGAGCTGCCGTGGCTGATCGAGACACCCACATCATGCACTTGGAGGCCCAGGTGGCGGAACTGCTGTCTTCGACTGGTACAGCCCCTCCTTCGCGGCAACCGGTCAGCCCGGAGAGAACCCGGCATCTTGCCAGAGAGGTGGCTGGCCTCATTAACGTACAAGAACTCGGTGCATCCATCGCCGCTGCATTGCATTTGCGGGCGGGTGATTCCGACAGTGAGGCTGATGACCGAGTTTGGCCCTCTTTGGCGGCCGGGGCAGCTGGTGGTGCTCGCCGCCGTGAGACCGCGGCTCGCAGGGTCCGCGGCCAAGAGAATACTGCGGCCAGAGGCGCGCCAAGGTCGCGCCCTTGGGCAGATGCAGCTGCAGTCTCGCGGCCCGAGTGTGGTGGCTCCAGCACCAACAACGCGGCGAGAGGAGCCGCGCCCCCTCCCTGCTGTGAACGCACCAGAATATCGTCAGCCTGCGGTCATTGGCACTGGACCGAGGTCGGCGACTGTTGCCTCTGCTCCTGCGTGCGCTGCTCGTACGCTCTCTTTTATGCTGGAAGGAGTACGTCCAGAGGCAGCGGACGCGCGTGTGCGGAATCTGGTTGAGGAGGTGACGACCTCTCTGCTCAATTTGCAACGAGTGAAGCGGCATAGCGGTGCCCGGCGCGGCCTGAAAGCGTTCCGTTTCGACGTGGACGCCGCGGACGAAGCTGCCGTCACGAACCCCTGTAACTGGCCGGTGGGTCTGCGAGTCCGTCCGTGGACGGTGAAGCCATATGGTTGGCAAAATATCCCAGTGAGGACCCTTGGATTGGGCCAAACCGCGAATCCCAAGGGGCAGCAACCCACCTCAACAGCGCCACCTCTCAGCTCAGCAGAAAGCGCTGCTGCTGCTGCCCGTCTCAACCCTGCACAGTCGTCGGGAATCACTGGATCAGGCCCGACTTCTAAGTTGGTGGCCACTGGGGTCACAGGCAACAGCGCGGCGACGGCAACCTTCCTGCTAGAAGGGATCCACCTGGAGGCCTCTGACGCCCAGGTTCGGAACCTAGTCTGGCCACTAGTCAGCAACCTCCACGAGTGCCATGAGACCCGAAGTGAAGGGATGCAGGCGGGAGCCAAGGCCCATCGGATCGTGGTGGATGCTGCGGATGGCGCTGCTGTCCTGAATCCAGCCAACTGGCCGGCTGGGCTACGTGTTCGCGCCTGGTCGGCACAGCGTACACAGCCGTTTTAGCCCGTCAAGTCCCACCCAGCACACCGCCGGCAAGGAAACTGGTCGGAGGGGGTCGCCGATTGCGGTTTCAGACGTGGCTCCGGGCGACTCCAAGCTGCTGGAGAGACGGACTGATAGACGGGCCTCTGGAGGCGAGCCTTTGGAGGGAGACCTAGCTGAAGTGACTGATGGAGCCAATCTGGTGGGGAATCTTAAAATTGGAGTGTACATCTGCGAAGGATTTCTGTCAGCTCTCCCGTATGTTACTTCACTGCTAAAGTCTTGTCATGTGCTATTTCTGTCGGAAACGTGGCTGTCTGCGTCAGAGCAGAGTACTATGACGCAAGTGATGCATGATGGCTGTAATGATTTATTCTGTGTCCAATCATTTGCAATGGAGCTCCCTCCAGGTGTAGGTTCTGGTAGGCGACATGGGGGGGTAGCCCTAATCTGTAAGAGACTAGCCGGCTTAAATTTTCTTGAAATATCTTGTGATGACGCCCGGCTATGCGGTGTAACTATATGTAATGATCGTAGCCCTCTAGTAACAATCTTCGGTTGCTACATGCCTTTCTGGGACTGCTCAGCCCAAACTGTAGATTATTACGCGGAAATTGTTGGTAAACTGGATGCCCTGATTGCAGCCCATCGATCCACCGCTCCAGTGGCTCTCGTTAGAAACTTTAATTGTGCGCTCCACGGATGCCTGCAACCTGTAGACCTGAGAACTGGGCGCAGTTGAGAGGGTTCTCTCCCCTGAGCTGCCAAATGCAGGGTCTGCTTGATGAACACGATCTGATAGTGGCTGAGTTCTGTTTCCCACAAGATACTTATATTACATATGAGCGAGGGGACTATCACACTCATATAGATCATATCGCCATACCTCGGTGCCTGAAAGCGGTTATGGTCAGCTGCAGAATATTGCTGCCTTCTTTTGAAAATCTGAGTCCGCATCTGCCTATAATTGTCAGCTTTGATATTGCCATTCGTGGCACTGCTGACTGTGTGAACTCTGCCGGAGAGCCCATCCCACGCCCTGACTCTTTGAGATGGGACTCAGGGGAACGCAATGAAGCATACATGCATCTCCTGTCCTCTAGTCTTTCAGCCGTTCCAGGGAGCATCACGGACGTTGCTGGCTGCCTTGATGAATTTGCTGATTTCATTACGTCTAGCATTCACGCAGCGGCCCGAGACTCTGGCTGTGCCAGACCATCTCGACCCCCCCGGGCCTGGTGGACTCCCTCGGTCTCAGCCGCACGAGACCGCTGTCGACTCTGGCATCGGGTTTGGGTCGAATGTGGGAGGCCATGGTAGGGCGTCGTGCATGACTGCTATCATGAGGCTAGGCGGGCTTATAGGCGCGCCCGCAAGGTAGCTGCTCGCTCCAGTATTGACCAGGAAGCTAAACTCCTTCACAGGCTTCGCCAAGGAAATCTTCCATCTTTTTGGAGACATGTAGGAAGAGTTCGCCGCGAGCAGCAGCCTGTTCAGTGTGCGCTAGATGCCGAATGCTTTCGTGCACATTTCTCAGCGATCCATGAGGATAGCGAAGAGCAGCTCAGCCCTTCCCAGAAACTGATTCGTGACGCAGTAGCTGAGCGATTTGCCGAAAGTTGTGACGATGCTGAGCCAAGGGTTGTAGCACGAGAGGAGGTGACTCAGCTTATCCCGAGACTGAAGCGAGGCTCCGCCCCAGGACCTGATTCTGTAAACCGTCGAGCATTTGCTTTTTGGTCAGTGTCCTGAATTGCCTGAGGCTATTGCTGGCTTGCTGACAGCTTGTTTTGCAACTGGACGTGTCCCAGCCTCCTTTTCGACTAGTGTGGTGAAGCCGATTTTAAAAAAAGCCGGGTATGGACCCTAATCTGCTAGATAATTATAGCCCCATCTCATTGACGTCTACTCTGTCCAAGCTGTTTGAGCTGCTAGTGTTAACCGAATTGGAGTCCTCTTTCGTTCCGCATGACCTACAGTTTGGGTTTGTTCACCATAGAGGTACAACTGAGGCGTCCCTGTTGGTCAGTGAGACGGTGCAATGGCATCTAAGGAGAGGCTCTCCTGTGTTTGCGGCCAATGTGGACGCTAGGAAATTATTTGACCGTATTTGGCATGACGGTCTTTTTTGGCACCTCATCGAGCTTCTGAGTGTCAGAACTTGGTGCCTATTGCTGTGGTGGTACCGAGAACTGCTTGGTCAAGTAGCCTTTCGAGGGTTTCAGTCTCGTGACTTCCGAGTGCACAGGGGAACTAGGCAAGGGGCAATTTTGTCGCCAACGCTGGCCAATGTTTTCCTCCGTCCTTTATTAGCGGCGCTGGATGACAGCGGCAGAGGGGCAGTCCTCCATGGATGTCATGTTCCGGCGGCCTGTTATGCTGATGATCTGTGTCTCCTATCGTGTAACGTCAGCTATCTTGGTCATCTCCTATTTCTTGTGGAGAAGTTTGCCATAAACTGGAGGCTAGAGTTCACGAGTCCTGAGAAAGCCAAGACCAAGAGTCATTGTATTGTTTTTGGCAGTGACGCACTGGCAGAGCCACCGTCATGGTTCCTTACTGACCAACAACTTAGAGTAGTCAGTGAGACAGAGCATCTTGGCCCTGTCGTCACTTCTAACTTGCAGGCGAAACAGCACGTCAATCAGCGTGTGAAGCGTGCCCGCGGCTCCTTCTATGGCCTAACGCCTGCTGGCATCTTCAGCAAAGATTTAGTCCCCTTGGACAAGGCATTCCTGTGGCGCACGATTGTGGCTCCTTCTCTGACCTTTGGAATTGCAGTTGTCCCGCTCCGGCCTGAGGATGTCAGTGAGCTTGAAAGCTTTCAAGCTCGCCATCTCAAGGCGGCGCTTGGACTGCCACCTCAGGCCCACCATTCAGCCCTACTTGCGGCACTTGGAGTGCCGAGCATCCAGAAGACCCAGAGATGCATGGTTTTTCGCGGTCTTTGCAATGTCTTTAACCCTATTTGTAACAGGCTCCTGGCTACCCCTATTTGTAACAGGGGGGCGGATTCCGCCGCCCCCCCCCCCCCCCGGACAGATCTCGAGATCTATCCGTCCGATTTTAAAAAAATGAAACGGTGTTTGGTTCTTCTGAACACGATCTACATTTCTAAATAATAAAAATATCTAAATTTTGGATAGGGGGGGGCAACAGGGGGGCAAAAACTAAAAATTTTAGTGGTATTTTTGATCCGACATAGCTTTCATGTTTATCGACCGATTTGATCACAACTATTAGGAATCGATAGAGATTGAATTGGAAATTGATATATGACGGTGAATTTTGAAAATTCAAAAATCATAGGCGTGTGCAGGTCACTCAATATGGGGGTGAAGTAAATGCGTAATACAACCTTTTTATGTTGTTTTTTTGATAAATGAAATGGTATGTGATTGTGACATTATAAAAAATGGTTATACATCATATTTTTGCCATAGGCGGTACCAGGTTAGTGAAAAGGGGAGGTAAATTGGGAAAAAATATTAACCGCAAACAAGTTGCTACCCAGCACTATAAATATGTTACTGATCGTAAATATTTCCTTTTTGCATGTTGCACTTCATCATAGGCGTATCCAGGATCCAAACTGTGGCGGTGCAAGACATTTTGAAAAGTATATTATCCGCTATTATGATACGAACTAGTCAACAGTGACTATTTCACTTACAACTTCAATTGACATTGCTTACCCCCCTTTTACCCTACCTGGACTCGCCTATTATCTTATAATCGTTCGTAGAGTAGCATGTGGTGCGTGTTTCATTCGAAAACTGCAGTATGTTATGTCATTGTGCGCCCATGCCTCTTAGTTCCCTTGCAATAATATGACCCCCTTTCTTCCATTCCTGAGCGCGCCTCTGCCAAAAATGACTTTATTCCCTTGTCTGGCCTCATATGTGCATATATCATTATAAGCTAAACGTCTGTTGCGCCGTTATCGCTGGCATATCGTCATCTCTATACCAGTCACCCCCCTTTTCATGTTCCTGAACACGCCCCTGAAATTCTATATGTAATAAATTATGCAAATAATGGAAGCAGAAGCTTTTACATTTTGATAGCTATAAATGCCCCTTACATCGCTCTATTGGCTTCCCGCCAAGCATCGAATACTTCCTGGAACCCCCCCCCCCCCCACCCCCCACCCTTTTCAAGCCCCTGAAACCGCCTCTGCCATGCAATTTTTATGATATTTCATTAACATTAACTAATTTGCACTTGTTGCAATCACCGTAAACCGATGTAACTCATTTATACTTGATGCAGTTAGGAAGAAACGGTGAAGATCGCATTTCCGTATTATCGCCAAATTTCGCCTCCGAACCCACCCAAAACTGGGCCCTGGAACCGCCTCTGTTCAGGTTAAGAACTCAAAATTTTGACTCCAAATGCGGTATTCAATTCTATGAAAAGTCCGAAAATTTCATGGCCCTGCTCCCAGCCGTTCTGAAGATATCTGCGAAAAACATGAGGGGGCGGAATCCGCCCCCCCCCCCCCCCCCCCCCCCCCCCCCCCCCCCACCTGTTACAAATAGGGTTAAGTCAGAGCACAGGCTGTCCAGAGCCATGACGCGAGGCCTAGCCGTGCTAGCTGTTCACTCTTCCCAACTGGATGGATCGTTTCTGGGGCTCGTGCATAGCATGTGTAATTCTAATTTTGAAAATGTTCTGTCTTTGGCCTCGGGGAACATCGACCAGGAAATGATCCATCCGCAGTCAGAGGCTGATGGAGTCGTTGACTCACTCCGTGTTTTGGCATCGTGCACAGATGAAACTGCCCGCCTTATGGTGATGCCATGGTATTAGGTAATATATGGCGATGCCGACCTTTTAGCCTTGATGTGGTTTCTTGGGATATTGATGTTGTACTGTACAATATCGTGATGCTCTGTTTTTGTGCAATGATGTGTGTGCGCACTGGCCACTGCTCTTGGAATTTGTCACTACATGTGATGCAAAATAAACGTGATGATGATGATGATGATGATAGCTGCCAAAAAAAAACGTTATTTCCCGAGAGATTCGAACAGGGATCTCCAGCTTTGAAGCCCAATCACAGTGCACCTTACCGATTGCGCTATGAGGGGCGCCTCCGCGCGGAGAAACCGCATGGCGATAGAATTGCAGCGGTCAACGATGTATTGTGCAACGTGCAGTGAACCTTAACCCTTTACGGCGTAGGAAATCGGCTAGGTTAGGTGAAAAATGGTCGAGAAATTCAACAATCTTTGTTTTAGAGTAGTTCTGTTGTTATGCTCCGCCACCTAGTGAATGGCCAAATTATGTTTACTATAATTGCTTACCAAGATGTATTTTTACGATCAGAGTTTCCATTCCGATGAAATATTAATTAAAAGATCATTCTCCCTATAACTAATTTTATTTTGAATAAAAAATTAACCACAATGTAAATATTTGTTAAATACATTTGTTAACTATCAAATTATTTGTCATTAGCATCAAGTTTATTACAAACGTTTTTTATTTCAAGGTTTCTGCTGTACTAACATTTGTGTTTACAATTTTCTTTACAATCGGTAATTCAGAGGTGGTGAATGTTTGTGAAATGTCTTTTTGTGAGGTTTGCAATATTTTCTTGCGTTTGTAATCGCAAACATGTGGAATTACTAACTGCTTTGTGAAATTGGCCTCTGATAGTAATCTCCTTTACTTGTCGTTTCTCCCGCGTCATAGCCAGACGGGCGGCAACCATGTGATGGTCGCTGCAGTGAGTGGGGGTGACTGTGACGGTGGTAGTCGAGTCCGAGACCGGAACTATGACGTGGTCAATAATCGTTCCAGATGCAGACATTGCGGTGTTAGGTTTCGTTGTTTCTGTGACGATCTGTTTCAGTTTCATGCATAGGTGTCGATTTATATACTTTTGGGGTGGCCTTCGCCCCCCCCCCCCCCACTGGTGAGTTCGCCCCCCCCCCCCCAATAGTGCCCTCGCCCCCCCCCCCCCCAATGGTACCTGCTCGCCCCCCCCCCCCCACCCCCATTTTTTTGGCCGCTGGCGTACCCAAGAGGGGGCAAAGCGGCCAAACCTCCCAAACCGCCTGAAATGGGCAACAAATTGACGTTTCCTATTTCAAAAGAAAGTCTGCGCAGCTTTTACTAAGGAAAGTTTGTTTTAAATCCCCTCTTTATGTATAAAGATGCAAAATCCGGTGAAATTTTAACATATTTACAATGTTTGATTTTTAGGGCATTTTTCTGAATGTTTGAATGTTTCTGAATTAAATGTTTTGTAAAAAAAAAATATTTAGGGGTCAAAAACCAAAGTTTTCACAAATCCGAGAATCTATTTAGTAGCCCTTGCCATGTACTATTTTCCGACGTTTTTTTACTGCATTTTTCTCAAAATATAGACTTTGTATGATCTCTTAAAGTGTAGCTGATTTTTTAATTCGCCAAACTCGTGTGTAGTGACGTCACTAAATTCGTTATATCTAGATTTTTTTCCTCGACAACATTTCTTCATTTATGCACAGAAGACGTACAATTGGTGTAGGAGAAGGTACCCAAAGTTTCACGTTGATATCGCTATTGGTTTTTGAGCTATTGCGAAAATTCGTTAGGGGGAGATATCCCCCCCCCCCCAGTCAAATGGCAGGTTAGCATTGCCGTTTTACTAAATAAGGGTTCCAAGTAAGGACTCGAGCCTTCTGGCGGATGTAGACCGGCCCAAAACGTTGGTTTGAGGGTCCGTCCGACAGAATTCCAAAACTCATGAGATTTCGTCTGTGTTTGCATTATTAATTGATTACAAATACTGTCCTGTATACAAGTTGCCTAGTATTTCTTTAAAATGTGTGAATTTTCAGCCCATTTTGGTAGTTTCGGTAAGGCCATGGCGATGATAGGCTCCCTTGGATCCGACCCTGTTCGTCCACTGGCGGATCCAGGGGGAGGGGCATCGGGGCAAATGCCCCCCCCCCCCCCCCCACAGGAATATGAGGAGGGGAGGGCATTCAATACAAGTATCCCCCCCTCCCCCGTGCGTTACCAATTTATCCTAAAATCGTACAAATTGTCTTTTCAGCAGTCAAAATCCAGCTATCCAGTCAAAAACCGGAAAATTTCGCGCCGCTTCGCGGCATGACACAACTTACGCAATTGCTTATACAAATTTGAAAAATGGGAAAATGAATTCCATTAAATGGACTGTCCCACCTTTTCCAAAGTTGTCGAATCACACTTAATTGTATGTCTACATGTCAGGCGAGGTCAACTGAACATTTTCGTGAACTTTCTTCCCGAAAACATTGCTTATCTTGGAAGATATTCAACTTTTAGTTTTAAGCGGAAAGTTGGGTTGGTGACGTCATATGATTTGTTTTTAATAACAGGGAAATCCTTTGTGCTGACAAATGTATGGCACAATTTCTTGTCGACATCTATTGCGCAGAAAAACATACACAATTTTAGGCTAGCACTATGAGCTGGATTTGTTGCAGCAGTTGGCCGCCAGGGACCGCTAGTGAGCCAGGGTGTTATGACGTCGCAAGCAAATGGTACCACTAAATATTTATTTATTTATTTATTTATTTATTTATAAATAAATAAATATTTAGCGTTAAATGTTTAACTGGTACCATTTGCTTGCGACGTGATAACACCCTGGCTCACTAGCGGTCCCTGGTGCCCAACTGCTGCAACAACTCAAGCTGATAGTGCTAGCCTTTAGATTGCGAACCACCCGGGGATCGAAAAATGAAAGACGAAAATATGCCAAGGCTGACCTTACAACTATCATTACTAGTTGGGTAAAGAGAGACGACGCTGTCGGTTTAGAGTCCCTATTCAAATACGCATGGGCCTATTTTTTTACATATGTCAAAATCAAACTCGAATATCTTTTTGATTAGATCATTGTGGTTGTTTTAACTGCTAACATACTTAATGTCAATGCCAAGCCATCAAAATGGCTATCTCAACTCAAATATAATGTTAAGGTGAGATAGTCCCTTTTAAGGTGGCCGTCCACTGCGCACACACGCCTAACGACCTAACGGCCGAATTTCAGGACGCGCCAACTAGGCGCCGACTACGCGCCGACTACGCGCGTAGTACCGGCCTAACGACCGAATTATGCGCCGAATGTGAGACGCCATGATTGACCAAAAGTGCATTAAAATGCACAAGTTTTAGGTATTACTGAAGTTAAAAAAACGTTTTAGGTGAATTATGTATGCGTACCACGGAAATGTTAGTAATATTTAACACTAAAGCACGTGCAATAAGGCGAATACAAATTATAAATGCCTCAAAGCTTTTAAGTTCTTGAGCCGGCACCAAGGTCACGTAAATAAGCAGAAATATAAACAAATCATTCAACGTTCTGTATGTAAATTGGAGAATTAGGAGAAATAGGCGTGTACATTTGTGTTGCTGTGGCCACATGTTTTGAATAATTTCAGCAAAAAGAAAGTAGCGTTCTACTACGGAGAAGACAGCTTCCGAAGATTATCGCCATAAATAACCTTGTTGTTCACTACAATACAAAGTTTGAAGCCCTGGAAGCACCAATGCTATGGTAGGGTTGTGACATTTACCTACTTCACAGCGCGAAATGATGTACTTCTCGTAAAATTTGCGATGAGATCTTTCAGGTGCAGCGTGCAGGTAAGCTTTCTTCACGCCTAACGACCGAAAAGTTCAGCATTTCCAACTTCTGCGCGCCTACTCAGCGCCGAATGACGCGCCGACAACGCGCCGAAAAAGTCAGCTGAACACGCCTAATCGCGCATTCGGTCGTTAGGCGACAAGTCAGCGCGCTTCCCATAGGCCCCCATGTTAAATTCAGCCGTTAGGCGATTAGGCGAGTGCAGTGGACGGCGACCTTAAGTGTCTGGCAGAGGCTCTCCTTGGCGGTAATTTCCAGGTCTGAACCCCGCTTTAGACAAGCTAAGTAGCTGTTGGATAGCTCTGTTGTTTTGTGTATTTTTTGAGGAACCACATTAGATTTAGATATAAGGATTAGATATTTAGTTTTGTGGATCGTTTAGGTATTATTTTTAAGCATTCATAGTTAGCTGTTACCTCTTACTTGCTTTTTAAAGGACTTTTCATTCTAGCTTGTGTGCGCCAAAATTGTCTTAGTCTTATTTCTGTGTTATTAGTTGCAGGGTTGGATAAGTAGATATTTTTAGAAAATTAGGGATAATTAAGGTGTATTTAGTATTCAGTTTATTTAAGGATTAGATATTTAGTCTAGTATTAGGTGCACTCATAGCTGATTTGTGTCACTAGCTTTACTTAGATCTAGTTAAGGTTTAGAAGAAGAAAAAACAAAAAAGTTAAGTTAAGTTAGTAAAGTATTGAAAAGTGCATAGTACCTAAGTTATATACCTAAGTTACTAGTGTATTCAAATGAGCATGACTAGGATGCAGGCGAAGGTAGCAGAGCTAGAGGCCCTCCAGGCTAGGGTAGCGGAGCTTGAGGCGCAGTTAAGTAAGTGTAGGTGTAGAGATGAGCTGCAGGAAGGTGTAGCTCCTGACCAAGGAACGTATGCGCAGATCGTGGTTAGGGGGTCAGAAAAGGAGCCTACAGGATCAGGGACCAGTGGTAGTTCTGATAGGGGCATAAGGGAGGAGGATAAGGCAAAGGTGGATAGTGCGGCTGGGGTTTGGAAGTGTGTTGGAGGGTCACGTTTCTGGAGACTCAACATTGTGGAAAGTAATGCTAGGGCCACAGACAGTAAGGATGAGGAGGGGTGCTGGGTAATGGAGGGTGGTAGCAGAATCTGGAGGAGGAAGAGGGAAGGGGATCAGGAGGGATGGACAAAAGTTCAGGGTAGAGTCAGGCAGTACAGCCCCAGGGAACATCCGCAGGTTACAATATCAAATAGGTTCAGTGCGTTAGAGTCAGCAGCTGAAGGTGACAGGGAAGAGGTTCAGCATTTAGTGGTTGGGGACTCAAGGGTAAGGCCCTTAAGACGAACATTCTGTGGGAAGAGGGACAGATGTATAGTCAAACCAGGGGCAAGAGTAGCTGATATGGGCCCTGTCATTGAGGCAGAACTTGGTAGGAGTAGCCCGGAGACAGTTATACTACAGGTGGGGGTGAACGACATAGGACCTAGGCAGAGTGTGAGAATAGTAGCGGAGTACCGGAGCCTGCTGCAGAGGTTGAAGGAGTCCAGGAAACCAGTCATTGTGACTGGCATCCTCCCTCGCTGTGGAGCCAGTGAGGAGTGGTACTCGAGAGCTCTGTCTGTGAACAGCTCAGTTCAGAACTTATGTTCAGCTATGGGGCTTAGTTATGTAGACTTATGGGATCAGTTCTATGAGTGGCGTAGGTACTATATGAAGGATGGGCTTCACTTATTGGATGAGGGGGCAAGGGCTTTGGGAGATGCCTACAGAAGTGTCATTCAGGGAAACTAGGTAGGAGGGGGGGGGGGGGGGGGTTCGGGGACGCTAGTACTAGGGCATCAGGAAGTAAGCATTGGTAGAAGTTCATGTCAGAATAGGACAGTAGATCATAATTCCCTCAGAATTAGTAGAGTCAGCTCAAAGTATAAGATCACATGTGTGTTGCTGAATGCCCAAAGTATTAGGTCTAAATTTGATGAGTTTGAGTGTTATGTTGCCCTTGAAAAGCCTGATATCATTTGTGTAACCGAGACATGGGTTAGTGAGGGGTATACTAGGGATAGGCTACAGGATTTCGAGTTACAAGGGTATAACATGTTCTCATACTGCAGAGAATCACGGCAGGGGGGTGAAGTGTTTGTATATGTAAATAGCTTGTACTGCACTACTAGAGTTGATGATTCTAGTAAAGTAAAAGAAGTAGAATCAATCTGGCTTGACATTAAAATTGGTACAGGAAACAGAGGAAGGTTGAGGATAGGAGCATTTTACAGACCAGGGAATCTTCCAAGGAACTCCCGAGCTGAAACAGACCAAGATATTTGTGAGGAAATATGTAGGAACTTTCGGGCTCAGTGTCTTATTATGGGAGATTTTAACTTAAGAGGATAAAAAAGTATAGCAGAGGAAACAAATGAGTGTAGGTTGTATAGGCAAATCTTTGAAGAGGAGCTTTTCATGCATCAGTTTGTAACAGAGCCAACCAGATATTGCTCCATTCTAGACCTTGTATTCTCAGACAACAGTGATCTAGTTAGTGACATAAGCATTTGTGAAGGTCTAGGAACCAGTGATCACAATATGGTTAAATTCAATATCTCATCAGAAATGAGGCCCAAAGATAACCTTATTATGGTTCCAAACTTCAGCCGGGCTGATTTTGATGGTATTAGAAATGACCTCGAACAGATAAAATGGAACGTTGAGTTGGCAGGTTTAGATGCATGTGAGGCCTGGAATGTTTTCAAAGCTAGATTAAGCCAAATTCAGAATCGGCATATACCCCTCAGGCACAAACGTAACAGAACCAAGGGCAAATCAGTTTGGCTTACCCCAGAAGTAAGGAGTGCTATACAAGCTAAAAGAAGTGCATTTGGCATTTTGAAGGGATCTTCACTAGATATAAATCAGAAGGCCTACCAGAATGCAAGAAATTCAGTTAAAAAAAGGTCAGAGCAGCTAAAAGGGCAAAGGAACTTGATTTAGCTAGACATTGTAATGCAGATAGTAAGAAGTTCTTCAGTTTTTATAAGTTCAGTACAGTTTCCAAAAATATAGGTCCATTTAAGGTAGATGATGTGTTAGTTAGCAAGGACAGTGAAATGGTTGAAGTGCTTAATGATCAGTTTCAATCTGTCTTTACTATCGAGGACCAGAGTAGTATTGCAGCACTTCAGCCTGAGCCAGAGACAGAGGAGACTATAGGAGAGCTAGGTGGCATAAGTAGTGAACTTGTTCTAGAATATCTAAAGAAAGTAAGGCCTAACAAGGCAGAAGGACCTGATGAAATTCATGCTAGACTTTTAAGAGAATCTGAAAGGGAGTTGTCGGTTCCATTAGCCATAATATTTTCTATAAAAAAATATATATATATATAAATCACTCGCAGATAGTAAAATTCCACTTGATTGGAAAAGAGCAAATGTTGTTCCTATTCATAAAAAGGGAGATAGAAGTAAAGAGGAAAACTATAGACCGGTTAGCCTGACCTCATTAGTCTGCAAGGTGCTTGAATCAATCATCAAAGATAAGATTGTTGAATTCTTGGAGCAAAATGAACTCATCAAGGATACACAGCATGGCTTTAGGAAGGGCAGTTCTTGTTTAACTAATCTTCTGGAGTTTTTGGATGTTGCAACAGATAGCTTTGATCAGGGTAAACAGTAGCTTTTCTTGATTTCAGTAAAGCATTTGCAAAGTCCCCCATACAAGACTGGGGTTGCAACTTAAAATTCATGGGATCAGGGGCAAGATTCTGGATTGGATAGAAACGTGGCTTTCAGGACGCCAGCAAAGGGTTATATTGAATGGGTGCCAATCGCAATGGAAGGAGGTTCTCAGTGGGGTTCCACAGGGCTCAGTCCTGGGCCCATTGCTTTTTATAATATTTGTGAATGCAATTGAGAACAGTATAGACAGCAAAGTCTTGAAATTTGCAGACGATCTCAAAGTTGTCAGGATTATTAGAGGAAAACATGATCAGGATGTTTTCAATCAGATTTGGACAAGCTAGTTGAGTGGTCTGAAGCATGGCAGATGAAATTCAATTTGAGTAAATGTAAGATTATGCACGCTGGACGGGTTAGCAGTAAACATAGGTATGAAATGGGTGGGCAGAAAATGGAGCAGATTGAAAAGGAAAGAGATTT
>JAXIVJ010003075.1:0-90000 GCA_036785665.1 Chirona hameri
GCAAATCCCCCCCCCCCCCCCGCAGGAATCTGGGGGTCATTCAATACAAGTATGCCCCCCGCGCGTTCCCAATTTATCGTAAAATCGTACAAATTGTCTTTCCAGCAGTTAAAATCCAGCTATCCACAGACAAAAAACGGAAAATTTCGCGCCGCTTCGCGGCATGACACAACTTTCGCAATTGTTTATACAAATTTGGAAAATGGGAAAATGAATTCCATTACGTAAGTGTCTGGCATAGGCTCTCCTTGGCGGTAATTGCAGGCACTGGCGAATCCAGGGGGCATCAGGGGTAAATGCTCCCCCCCCTCCACAGGAATATGAGACGGGCATTCAATACAAGTATGTTCCCCCCCCCCCCCCACCGCGCGTTCCCTGCACTGAACGTGAAAACAATGATCTTAGGAGAAAACTTCATGAAAACGTTTTTGTTCTTCTCTCGAGTGATTTAATTTGAAGTTGGCGTGTATCCCTTTCTTTCAATGATAGACAAAGCAGCGCACCTGATCACTGATGCAATTAAAGCAGCCCCGGTGACACTTACCCGCGACCACTGGGGTGGGGCAGAATCAGCCCCCCCCCTCCCGGATTTTCTCAATAATTTAAAAACTATGATAGATATCAACGTCAAACTTTCAGTACCTTATGCTGCATCAATTATACGTCTTCTCATCCAATTTCAATTAAATTGATGTGGTATTTTGGGAAATAATGACGTTTTAATGACGCCATGCCATGCCATTTTGGGTGGGAAAAACGAGAAATGTTTGAACAATCGTAGAAAATAGAGTTGTGCAGCAAATTGCAAATAAAAACGTCAAAAGAAAGGAAATGACATTCTCTTCAAAATGACGATCTCGGATTTGCAAAATTTTGTGTTTTTGACCCCAAAAAATAAGAAGAAGAAAAAAAAATCGGAAAAAATCCACAAAAATAATTTGTTTATGAATTTTAAAAGTGGATTTCTTAATCTCGAATACCTAAATAAGGCAACCGGCCCAAATCCGCAGAGGGGAAAAAATGAGGGTACCTTTTTGCCACAAAAAGATACCCCCCCACGAAGAGAGGCTGGACCGCCAGTGCCAACTTGTTAGAGCAAAGAGGTAATAGTGGGGACCAGGTCAGGACCATCTTTCACCATTTGCCCTGTTACCGGTTGTTTGTTAAAGGGAGTGTGCCTACTGCCTACTCACATCGCTTATTAGCCGTTTTCACGAAGGATTTTGCGTTTGGGGCGATTGGTGCGATTGGTGCGATTGGGGCGATTGGAGCGTTTGGGGTAAATGGGGGGGGGGGGGGCAGTGTTAAGAGCTATGGCCACGTGACACGGTGTTTGATCAAAAACTCCAAAACTACAAAAACTACAAAACTCCAAAAACTCCAAAACTCCAAAAACTCAAACTACAAAACTCCAAAACTAAAATAAAATCAAAAATTTAAAAAATTCCAAAATAAAAAAGTCCAAAACCAAAACCCATAAAAAATGTACAACCAACGTCCGGCGATGCCCCATAGCATTGCCCCGCGCATATTCGAATCACCAAGATTGGTTGTATCCGAATATCCGAATAAGCGAAGGTTGGTTATATCCGAAGGTTGGTTGCACCATTGGAATAACACTATTTGGAATTTGGAATTTTTTGAATTTGTGAATTTTTTAATTTGGGAATTTTGGAGTTTTGGAGTTTTGGAGTTTTTGAATTTGGGAATTTTGGAGTTTTTGACCAAACTGTCACATGGCCATAGCTCGTAACACTGCCCCCCCCCTCCCCCCCCACATTTACCCCAAACACCCCAATCGCCCCAAACGCCTCAAACGCCCCAAACGCAAAATCCTTCGTGAAAACGGCTATTTGGGGTTATTGACGCTGGTCTAGATAGAACATAATTTTCTGAATTGAACCATGACTTAATTTCTCCAGATTCACCCTAGTTACTGAGATATTCCAAAGACGTGATGGAATCGTGTGGAACGTGATGGAATCACAAAATTATCGGGTAGACTCCAGAAGGCTTACCACCACTAGTAAAAAATAAGAAGCATTGCTAATATCGACATATGAATCTAAATTTGCTAGCATATCGTTAGCGCCGGCCAATAGGAATTCGACAACACAGCTCGTGCGCGCTGATAGCAGCAGCCGAACAGTACCGTCTGTCCCCTACTCGCAACGCTTGATAGCCATTTTGACGCCATTTGTCGACGAAGATATGAATTTAGAGCTTCGAAACTTGCACATAATACAGTTCCCAGTGGCAAGAACATGCTGTGCAAAGCTTGTCTCTATATGATGCTATGATGATGTGACCGTAATTTTATTGTCTTAGGTGCGCTGTGTTACACATATTTTTTCCTCTGTTTATAGTTTGTCGATATCGTTTTCGTCGATATCGAAGAAAAAAAATAAGAAAAAAGAATATAAGTGAAAATTAAACTAAAAGAGCTCCAGTTGTGAATTGTATCGTATCCAACAATCAAACCAATATCTTCTTACCGTAAGAATAATATTTTTGACATTCCAAAACAGTTGGCACTAGTGGTGCCAGCTTCAGCAAATATTTGTCCAATTTCCCACCGGTGTCCAAGACCATGGTCAGCTGTCCGTCCGAAACTGTCCGAAAATCATTATTTGTCCGAAATTTGTCCGAAAGCAGAACAAGTATCTGATATGGAATGTAAAACATCCAGTGTATCATTCGTTTAATACACACAAGTAAATAAGTGATTTTCGCGACAAGCTATCCTTGGGCATTGGATGTCCGAAAATGTCCAAAGAAATATGTTTATGGCCGTCCGAAAACCGAATCGGTCTTCGGACAAATTCGGAATTCCGAAAATGATTGTACCGATTGGCACCACCAGTAGACACACTCCAGGTAGTCAGAGTAAAGGCGGCCGAAAACAGTGCATTCGGTGTCGATATCACTGCGAAATTCCGCCTCGGAAAATCGCGGCGACACCGCGGAATATCGTCCTTGTTCCGGCGGATTCGGGGCTGTCTGCTCGCGAGATTCCGCCCCGCCGACCTACAGCATGTCGCATCCTGTCCCTACAGCATGTCCCAAAGTAACTTAATTATGGTCCTTTTTTGACGAAGGTGTAAGTTTAGAACCACGACACTCTTACATAATATATTTAATGGCGGCAAAAACGTGCCGTGCAAAAATTTGTAACCTCTATCTGGCATAGATTCGCCACTGTTAGCCTGATACGTTTGTGTTGTCCGCGGTTCCGCGTCGTTCAGTCGCGGAAAAAGCTCGTACGGACCAGCTTTTTCCGCCATTCCGCCAGCGGACACTCGGCGCGTTTAGCTTGCGTTTTTCATCGTTTCGGCTGACGCAGACGCGGAAAGTCGCTGCAGATGCACGGAAAGTCGCTGCAGATGCGCGGAAAGTCGCAGCGATATCGCGGCCTCCACACGCCGAATGGCCCAGTGTGCGGCCGCCTTTACAGTTGCATATGTATACAGTAATTATTATCATATGCACTATTGAGCGCTGACTGTCACCGGCCATGGTGTTATACTATCCGAAGCTAATGTATATGACAAACTGCACTAATTTCAATACTTTTCATCATACCGAGTTGTGCAACCAGGAAAAGGGGTTCCTGAGGCTTAGCTCCAATCACGGTCTGGTTCCAATATTAAAATTTCGTTTTCCACGACCTAAATTTAACTATTCATGCCACTTTGCGGCGTCACATAGGTGGCCATCGTCATCGTCTTCGGTTCGTCGTAACGCTGAATTGAGTGAAGTGCTTCTTAGCTTCAGCATTTTAGCTTCTTATCCTCTACATGGCCCACCGCCTATATTTCTGGGTCCATAAAAATGTCGCGCAGCTTCGCGGCGCTCAATAATAAGTACCTACTATGACATGAAATCAACATTAAACATGCTGCGAATGCTTAAATACACGCATACAAAATGGAGGGACATTTTTTTCGTCATTTCAGCCCCCCCCCCCACACTCAAAAATTATCGGCGATGCCACTGATCAGTGCGACCTGTGGTATTCACTTTGTGATTGAATTACGCTGCATCCCTCTAGTGCAAAAACCCGTTGTTTCGAAGAAAAATCAGATGGAAGCAATCGATGCGCTATCATGTCAATATGGTAATTTGATGCAGTCGCTGGTTTTCTGAATCGGGCACCATCACCTCTATGTCAAATGTGTGGTCGTCTCGGTCGTCTGTTGGAGATAAGAATGGATATATTTCGTTTGATTACAACAGCTGTGATGTGAAGTGGAAGCAAGTTTGATATAAACTATCGTTCAGTACTAGGACGTAACCAAGGCGGGGGGCAGCCCCCCCCCCCCGAGTAAACCAATTTACGCTAGATGAAATGCGATTCTGCTGACGACTCGACCCCTGCCCCCCCCCCTTGTCAACATCTTGTGACGGCTGACGGCCCGCCCCCTCACTCAACAACTTCTTGGAAATAAGTTTCTCACTGGATTTGCCCCCACCCCCCAACAAAGTCAAAAATTAGTAATTGGTCATGTTGCCCCCCTTTTATCAGCCTTTTGCGGCCGTCAGTGGCTGTGTGCTTCGAAAGAAGAATATAAGTGAGCTGGAAAAGCTAGGAACTTAGTTAAAATAAATATTTATAAAATTAGTAAGTACAAATGTAATGATGATCTCATCATTGGTTACACAACTAGGATAATATTGTCAGTGGCGAAGGGTTCGCTCGCTGGTCCAGTAACGCTGCTTTTATCACATGCTTACATATGAAGCTTCTCGACACAGCGCTACGTTTTTTGGCACATCACTGAATGACAGGACAAAACATCTAATATATTCAGCAGGAGAGTCCTTACAACCAGTGTATGCAGTACGTGATTTATCGACATGGCCTTCAAAACTGCTATATCAGCGCTAAAAATCCTATTATGAAAATGACTGGTTTCCCTTAAACACCGTATTGACAGTTGACACTCCTGCAAAAGGTCACGTCCCCTCCCCCTCGAAAGGTCCAATGTCATAGTGTCCGTACAAATTTGGAAACCGTGGCTACGCCACTGCTTAGCCTTTCTGAGAGGGTCCTAACTCCTAAACCTGCCCGAGAGCTCTCGATCGGCCTGAGATTGCCCAAGGCTAGCTCCACCGACCTGAGAGTGCCCTTGGCAAGCCTAAGAGGGCCCTGGTCGTCTCGGAGGACTCTCGTCCGACATGAGAGGTCCCTCGTCTAGCCTGGGGAAACCCTTGTCTAGACTGAGACGGCCTTGAGGCAGTCTGAGTGGGCCCTCAGCGGGCTGCAAAGGGCTCAGTTGGGGAGTGGGGAGGGACAACTACCCCCCCCCCCTGTACCGCCGCCCCTGATGTCTTCTTTGTTCAGAACAAGGTTCGGCATTAAACGTTACACCGCACTGTTACGGAGATTCAAAATGACGGACGGAAATATGGATATCTAATTGTGGAAAATCTTAAAATCTTTCTTCAAACAATACATAATTATTGTTGCTTGCATTACAATATCCGGAATATATGTGAAATAATATTGATGATGGCTGTTGAATCGGGTTGGGCGGTGCTGAATTGGCGTTCTGGACGCGACGCCTCTGAGTCTGACAATTGAAGTAGTTACGAATGACTACGAATGAGTCACATCCGTTTTTATTGAGTTAGTAATGATACGCGTGGATACATTGCGATCGCTAATGCAATTAGCACATCGCGAATAGGTTGATTCACAGTAAACATGTGAATACAACGGGAGAATAAGGACATAATTGTGCAGTCACCGCTGTGCCAACACAGGCAGATGCAGAGCCATATCTACGTACCGTTCAGTGATAGCTGGTGTCAATAATCACTAACACATCATGTACTTTATCAGATGCAACGCAAAGAAACATGGTGTGCCATACATTTCCGCAGACCTGGTCCGACATTGCAACCCTGACGGGCGGTATATGATATGCCTTAACGTCGCCATGGTAGCGACTCGCGAACGTATCGCATTTGCGCACAACTGTGACCAGTCGACAGAAGGCGATCGCCTGCATCCTCAGCCTCACTCGGCAGCGTAGACTGGCGCGTGGCAGAGCGGGCACGTCTGGCGCACTGTGATCTCACTCTCGAACGCCTGGTGTTTGCAGGTGGGACACTCCCAGGCCTGGTTTGGGTCCATGATGGGCCGACCGGACGCGATGCATGAGGGGAAGCGCGTGCCACAGGACGGACAGATCGTCACCCAGTCAGGGATCATCGTCTCACAGTGGATGCACTCGGCGCGGTTGCTCTTGGAGTCCTTGGGACTGTACTTCATGAATATCTCCATGGCAAGATCTTCGTACGCCTGGCGTTCCTCGGGCGTGGCTTCGGGCAGGCTTTCCAGGCGGATGAAGGCTTTGGAGGTTGTGGAGAAGGCACTGTTGGCGCAGCTGGAGAGCGCCAGAAGGCTGTACACGTCGGCCACCGGCAGAATCGTCTCGTAGTCGCGCAGGTGAAGCGCCGTCTTCATGGCGGCATCGCGCGCACCTTCGTACAGCTGCCGCTGAGCCAGCAGGAAGAAGTGGTACGCTTCGGCGCCCTTCCAGGCGTTGTCGAGCACACGCAGGTCGCCCAGCGCCGTCTGGTTCTCCGCCTCCATCAGGCCGAGCATCACCGAGCTCTTCTGACCCAGGCCCTTTCCTTTGGTGTTGATCATTTTCTCGTTATGCTGCTGCACCATCAGCGCAGCCAGCACGTACATCTTCTTGATCCTCATCGGCTTCGAGTTTTTCTTCACTTCGATGTCGGTGAGCTGGAAAAGCAGCTTGGCCGCCTCCAGGAAGTAGCCAGCCTTCCTGAACAGCTCGATCGCCTGGATGCGCTTGTTCTTTGACAACAGGTATTGCGCGTATTTGGCGAGGTAGGACCCTGTGTCCTGTATGTTTGTAGTGCGTGCCAGCTCTACGGCATAGCGCCAGTTGTTGAGATACATGCACACCTCGACCGCTTCCTTGTCTTTGTGACACTTCTGGTAGGCCTTGACTGCCTGCTCGCACAGACCCACCGACGTAAACATCTTGGCGATATCGGGCAGCGCCTTGTGGTTCTCTGCAATGTTGTCCACCAGTTCCTCCAGCTTCTGGTAGTCTTCCATCAGGTAGTAGCATTTGCAGAGCCGCTCTTCGTTCTGGTTAACCTGCTCGTAATACTTGGCGGCCTGGTCCCACTTGAGGTCGTCAGCGTAGAAGTTGCCGATCTTGTTTAGCGCGATGTGCATCAGCATGTCGTCGCCGCCGACGCCAGTCTTGAGCAGTTGAACCACACGAAACCAGTTGCCCATCTTGCGGTGCAGATCGATGGCTAGATCGCGCCGGTCGGCATCGAGGAACGCCTTCTCACTGTCCTCGAACTCACCGAAGTAGGCGAGCACCTCAGCCTGTTTGATGTTCTCTGAGGAGATGTTATTGAGCCGTTTGGCGAACTGGATGGCAGGGTAGTCTTTGCAACGCACGAACGCTGTCTCAGCCACATCAGTTTCAAGCATTTCCAGCGCCGCCTCGCCGATGAGTCTCCACAGCCGAGGATGAGGGTTCTCCTCGACGAACTCCTGCGCCTCCTTCAGACCGGTATTCTCCAGGATCTCCTTGGTGTCTCTCATCGCCTTGCTCTCCAGTTGCGCCACTAGCTTAGGATGTGGACGATCAGGTCGGATCAATACCTCGTCCAGCTGAACAGTCGTCACCTCCAGGTCCTTGAACCGGCACAGGTAGCCAGAGCTGGCCACAGGCTCCTCGGGGTCCAGGTTACGGAACACAAGCATGCGCGTCTTCTCCATCAAGGCACACATGTCGGCGTTGTCTTCGGCCCAGATCAGATCCCACACGTCCTTGCGCTCGAACTTGACCAGCTCACCAGCACGCTTACCCTTCTCCGGGTCGTTCCTCTCCAGATCGAAAAAGTAGAGGATACCGGTGACGTCGATGAGCGAGATGCGTGTGGCGTCGCAGTTAACTGCAATCTTCTGTGGACGACACTCTACCGTGTAGCGGTTACTGAAGATGAGCTGTGGCAGCATGTATACCTGCAGGACACCCGACTCGCGTGCAATCAGCAGCATCGTCTCATGACTTGCGAGACATGTGATCGGGTCGTTAGTGTGCTTGCGCGCTGCTTGGCGCTCGTAGTGGCGCGAGGTCTCTACTCCCGAGATCATGTCGTCCACGTGGTAGACGCGTTCCTTGCTTCGCTGTTCGTCTGACTGCGTGGAGGCCATGTCCCGCGACGAGATCCCCTTGGGCGTGTGATAGTGCCACACGAAGAAGGACTCGCGTGATGCCGCGAACACATGCGTCTTGGTCATTGTGACAAAGCGCAACTCCACGTCTGTGTAGCGGGAGTCGACCGGCGTGCCGATAGCGTTGCAGAGCATCATGCCGTACTTGAGGTCCTGGTCGTCCTTACGCACCAGTATGCAACAATGTTCATCAGAAGCAGCCATCCCAAGCACTATTGGCGACGGCTTGTGGTACTTTTCGTTGTTCTTCACGTCCCAAAAGATGACGTTATAGTCGGCCTTGCCGGGCGACAGATACGTATAGACGACCGTATTCAGGAAGTAGCACCATTTGTAGTCGGGCCGGATGTTTGCGAAGTAGATGAACGAGTCGACGGCGAGCGAGAGTCTCAGCGAACGGCCTTCCCATCCGACCGAAGCCAGCTGCCGGCCGGGCACCTTCAGCGTGCGCACGTGGTCGCCGAAGGGCGAGAAGAACATGACGGCGTTGCAGTCCTTCTCGCCCGACTGTGCGGCGTTGATGTTGCCTGCCACGGCGAGCATGGTGCCGTTATGGTTCCACTGACAGTCGGAGACGGTCATGCCAGCGTCGATGATGACCGGTTTGTCGTCACTCTCGCTGCGCATGATCTGCACCTTGCCGTCCTCATAGCAGACGAACAGTGACGGACACTCGGGCTCGATATAGCCAAAGCGGCCGTTGTACCAACGCATGTTGACGATGCGCACATGGCCAGTGAAGTTCTGGCCGTGGCACGTGATGATCATCTTGTTGAGGAACTCGCCCTGGCTGTCATACAAGTGCACCTCGCCCGTGCCGATGGAGAAGAGGAGCACGTTGCCATCCGGCGACCACTCGACGCCTGTGAAGGACTGGCCCTTGAGCTCTTTGCCCCAGATGCGGTTGCCGTCTACGGAGCCGACGATAACGGCACCATCCTCGTACACGATGCAGATTTTCTCACCCTCCGAATTCCACGACATGCCGGTAACCACCGACTTGTTGCGGTTGTTGATCATTTCCTCGTACCAGGAGCCCTTGTAGAGCATCCAGACGATGATGAGACCATCCTGGTCGCTGGTGGTCAGCTTCTGGTGGATCTGGTTCCAAGTGATCACCTGGATCCGACCCGAGTGGCCCTCCAACGTCTGATTCATGGACAGGTTGGAGGCGGCGGCCAGGCCCTTGATCTTCTGGTCATCAGGCGCCTCCAGCTTCAAGACCTTCAGGAGGCCATCGTCTCCGCCGCAGGCAATGAAACCCTCCGCCTTGTTCCATGATATCACGCTGAGCTGGATGTTGTTGGGGATGGCGATCTTTTTGCTCAGGTATATAAACATGTTGGCGTTTTAGCTGAGCGAGTCAGCCGGACCAGACCGCAAGAACTAGCCTGAAAGCAAGACAGGCACCTATCAGTGGGATGTGAAGGGAAATATTATAGACATTCGTGCTTCTCAACAAATGAAATGATACTTTTGTTGATGAGCACGTCGCAAACAAGCTCTAGAAAACGTCAAAACATTGCATTGACTTATTTGACTATCCATCACAAAGGCTTCAGGACCGATATCAGTTTGAACAGTTACAAACACAGGAAGTTGTATTTATTTTTAATGGAGAAAGAATTCAACTGAGAAGAATACGCACTTCTCAGTTATATAAGTGGTTAATCTTAACAAAGCAGCGTTCAATTAACGATACTTGACATAGGCCATTGCAAAGTCCCAGCAAAATAACCTGTCTTGCTTTCAGTTTCACTTTGTAGAACTACCGCCATATTCAGGAGGCGGAGAAAACGACGACCTCGACGAACATTCAAGAGATATTTCAACAAGATAAAGAAGCAAAGCAGCGGATTTCAAAATGCAAGGTGTATACGTCTCGATATATACTACTTGTGTCTCGTGTGTGCTGTTATTCCAAAAAGTTGTGAAAGATTGCAAATTGCGCTGTTTAATAAGTATGCGATCATAGTGTGGTTTGTCCATCGGCGCCGTCCGCTGAACATCGACATTCAACACGGACTACACGCAGGGCCTATTTTAAGGAAAAGCACGGGGGTGAAAGATGAGACTCAAACATATCACACAAAACTAAGCAAGCATGTCTATGATGGAAAATACAAGATAACCATTTTTTGCTTAGCAAGTCACGCTATACCATAAGTGTATTCTATTTATGTATTGCTACAATGTACTTCCACCTTTTTTGGTAATAGTTGTGTTTGTTTGTTTGTGAGATTGTATTCATAATACACATAATAATGCAGAAATTACAATCAAGCAATTGGTGCAGAAATGCCAAAGCGCTTAAGTCACCACTTAACTTAAGCACTTAAGTCACACCGCTTGCAAACTCTATACGTGTAGTATTATTTCGTTTAGCCGCCCACCAAAGCGCAAGGTCTCGCGCGCCCTAGTTAAGTTTTAGGGCTTACAATTGCATTGCCCAAGCCCATGTTTGTATACCACAATACTCTTTCAAATGTCATGCTTTGATTGAATTGGAGCTTATTGTATTGTATTGTATTAACCAGTCCATCCATGCGAACATAGTTGTTAGGGACATCGGTTTGACAGCTTCAACATAAGTGAGGCAGCATACACATAGGTACACACACAGCACAAGACCCGTTAATTCACAGGAAGATACATCCATTGCATAGTGCTACACAGATGAGACAGTTTACTGATGAGGCTTTTGTTTTCGTAGTGCCACTTTGAAACTCCCCAGAGTTGGGGCATTCATGGTCTCAGTTGGAAGGGTGTCCCATGCGGCCGCTGCTCTGTATACAAATGAGCGCTGAGTGCCGGTCAGCCGTACCCTCGGCAGGTGGAGTTGCGCCGTGTCCGTCAGCCTGGTGTCCTGCATGGCGACATCTGATCGGGGGTGAACATTGCTCTTACCGATGGGTTATTTTGGTCTGTGAGGGCTCGATACACCTTGACACAGTCGCGGTGCTTGATTAGTTCGCCGATCCGGTACCAGTGCAGTGCGTTCAGCATTGGAGTAATGTGATCCCGGCGCCTTGCACCGGTGACCACTCAAGCTGCGAAGTTAATCACCTTTTGAATCATATTCATTCAGTTGATAGTCAGCTGCTCCACCCCAAACGGGAAGGCATTTGATATTTTTTGAGAGAAGACATGGGCTTGAATGATTGTGATGAGACTTGACAAAAATACACCACATTGTGAAACGAGGGGTTTCTACAGACTACACCACGATAAGTCCTGTCTTAACACGCGCCCTGGAGGCCTCTGGGCTCTGACAATTACACGCCCTGGTGGGGGGACGGATTCCGCCCCCCTAAAATCTCAAAAACCACGCAAGGTAGCGACAAGCGGAAAACGGCGTTGGATAGCTCGAGACAAGCTCTATGGAAGGTATTTCAGTTTTGTTTAGGTCAGGTCAATATTGAGGTCACCAGAGGTCATCAAAGGTCAGATTTTGCAGTTTTAGGACTTCGCTCGAGAAACCCCCAAATATCTCGGAACTATGATAGCCAGGAACAAAGAAAGAAAAATCGAAAGCTCTTTAAATATGTAATCGCCATTTGTGTCCTCAAATTTGAGCTCAGGTCAATATGTTAGGCTCCAGAGGTCATCAAATGTATTTTTTTGTTTGTTTTGGCAAAACAGTTTTACGCAAATAACCTTTTACCTAATGAAGATAAGGCACTATTTTTTACGCCATCGTGTTTGTCTCGTCAAGGCGCTTCTAATTCAAAATCGTAGAAGGATAACGATTTCCACTGGGGGTCGCTCAGGAAAGTACGGGCCTACGTGTTTGTCCGGATGTGTCCAGACGAGATCTTTGGCCACCTCTGCAGGTCGACGCTGCGGTTATTGGTTCGGAAGACAACCACGGGGCCGAAAAAACCGCCACCCCAGCCAATGGTGTTCGGCTGAGACCCCAGCCAATGCCAGGTTAATACTCGTACATTGGCAAAGCCTTGTACTCCTCTCAGACGTTACTAGCATACACTGAAAAACAATGAGAACTTTGACTGGTATTCCTTCGAGAGCCTCACCGGCGCTCGACCGGCAGACCACCTCTACCACCACAGGACCTTCTAAAGGACAGCAAAGGCCCTCTACAGATCGGCAGGGGCCTCTAAAGGCCGGCAGATGACCATCTGTAGATCGGCAGAGCCCTCTAAAGGCCGACAGAGGGCCATCTACAGATCGGCAGGGCTCTCATAAGGTCAACAGAGGGCTCTCTACAGATTGGCTGGGACACTGCAGATCGACAGGGCCCCTAAAGGCTGGAAGAGGGCCCTCTACAGATCGCCAGGGCCCTCTAAATGCCGACAGTCCCTCTGCAGATTGACAGGGCGATCTACAGATCGGCAGGGCCCCCAAAGGCCGACAGGGCCATCTAAAGGCCGACAAGGCCCTCTAAAGGCTGACAAGGCCCTCTAAAGGCCGGAAGGGCCATACACAGGCCGGAAGGGCCCTCTAAAGGCCGACAGGGCCATCTAAAGGCCGGCAAAGAGCCCCCTATAGATTGGCTGGGGCACTCTGCAGATCGACAAGGCCCCTAAAGGCTAAAAGAGGGCCCTCTACAGGTCGGCAGGGCCCTCTTAAAGGAAATAGTTCACCTTGTAATTTGTTTACCAAACAGGATATGATTATATTGTTTAATACAATTTATTTTCATATTGTCAAAAATGGTCTTATATCGCGCCGATTCAGGACAGAAGGCCGTATATTTGTATTGTTTATCAAAACTATATGCATACTCTCCGAGTCAGAGTCCTGACGTCACGCGAATGTAAAAAATGTTTCAGCCAATCAGATTCGAAAGTAAGGATAGACTCGCATTGGAGATGTGCCAACCGGCGGCCGGCGGTTCGCTTGCTAGCACCAGCTGCAAGCTGATTGGCTGATGGTATAGCCTCTGCCCGGGCTAGAACCAGTACAACATTCTTTCGCCAGCACCGCATTCCTTCGCCCAAAAATCAAATATATTCGGCTGGAGAGTCTTTTCAGTCAAGAAAACTTGCAGTTAGGGGTTTCCCAACACGGGCTACAAAACTGCTATCTCAGTTTAAAACTAATGTTGAAGGTGAACTATTTCCTTTAATGCCGGAAGAGGCCCTCTGCAGATTGACAGGGCGATCTACATATCGGCAGGGCCCTCTAAAGGCCGGCTAAAGGTCGACAAGGCCCACTAGAAGCCGGAAGGGCCCTCACAGGCCGGAAGGGCCCTCTAAAGGCCGCCAGGCCCTCTACAAGTCGGCAGGGCCCTCTAAATGCCGGCAGAGGCCCTCTACAGATTGGCAGGTCGTTCTACAGATTGACAGGGCCCTCTAAAGGCCGGCAGAGGGCCTTCTCCAGATCGGCAGGGACCCTCTACAGGTCGGCAGGGCCCTATACATGCCGGCAGAGGGCCCTCTACAACCGACAGGGGCCCTCTAAATGCCGGCAGGGTGCCATCTGCATATCCATATCGGCAGGGCCCTTTAAAAGCTGGTAGAGGGCCCTCTCCACACTGCCTGGGCCCTTTTGTACGTATTTACATATACATGCTTTTAACAGACAAGCAAGTGCTGTCATTTATTCGTGTTACGATTTGTTTAGGTTGGTGGGCGTCTTTTGTGCGACGTAAGGCGTTTCGCGGGCGCCTGACACCATCCAAAACACTGGGGCGCCCCAGGGGGCCCTCGCTCGGTCGCCAGAGGGGCCTGCCTGGCCTCCAGGGGGGCCATGACCCCCTTGCCCCCCCCCCCTTAACTACGCCCTTGCAGGGGAGCTCTGGCCTTTGACCTCCAGAGAGCCTCTCTGGCTTCCTGAGGGCTCCATCTGGCCTTCGGTGGCCTTTCTGACCTCCAAAGGACCCCTCGGACCCCTAGGGCCCCACCTCTGACCACCCCTCTGACTTCCAGATGGCCTCCTCTGGCCTTCAAAGGCCCCTCTGACCTCCATAGGACCCCTCTGGCTTCCAGGGGCACCTGTGACCTCTGCAATGGGGCCTGCGAGATGGGGCCTCTTTGAAGCATGGAGGGGCCTCCTTAAATGACAGGAGGGGCAAAAAGATATGTTTGCCCCCCCCCCCTGCCCGACGACAGGGGGGGGGGGGGGTGACTGACCCTCCTGACCCCCGGTGGCGCCGCCGCTGGTCAGTATAATCTACGGCAGTGCGGTACGCCAGTGCATAATGCGGTAACTATATAAAATACCACACTCCACGCGCTAATGTTTTTTACATTGATCGGCATATGGTAAAAGGTAGGGCCAGGGGGTGTACTCCGCTCCTTCAACATTGGTAAAAAGTGTGACAACCGCGAGCAGCTTACAGCATCTTGGCCGTGTTTATCGGATCTGCTCATAAGCTATATTTGGCTATCAGCTAGTATTGACTAATCAGACTTGAGGAAGCTCGACGGTGATTGGTCAGGTGTGATGACGTGAAGGCGGGGGAGAATCGTTTGTTTACATTTCAACGGGTTCGCCATATTGGTTCGCTGGCAATGTACGGGCGTGTGTACGTGTGTATTTTTAAGCATTTACTTATTTTTATGAAGCGTAAAACAATATTTAAAGGTGTATATGAAAGCCGACATAATAATTGTATCTGTCAACATAGCAGTATTTTCCCAGAATACCTCATAAGCTAAAAATTTACACCCAAATCTGTGCGTTCTTTAGCTGAGGATATCTGCGAAAATTGTCGACATAAGAGACTGTAGGAATAGGTTAGCTATATTTTTGTATGTTTCAAGGACGTAAGCCCATAGATTGTATCACCTTATATAAACAGACTAGACAATCCATACCAATGTGACTGATATCGGTATTACTTAGGTTTTGAGACACCATTATGAGTAGTACCAGTGGCGGCGGATCGTATTTTCAGATGGGGAAAATAAACCCAGATGGGGGCAAAGAAACCCAGAGGGTCCCCTCGGCAAAAGGTCCCCTCCCACGGCCAAAGGCCCCCCCCAAAAAAAAAAAAACGCGAAATATCTCCTCAGATTTAGGCCACTCTATTTTGCAGGGCCTCTAAATGATCGCAAAACAAAAACGTCGGACAGGCCAATGTTGAAGTCTCAGGCTTTCTGAGGGCCCCTCATGGCCTACCGAGGGTCCCCTTCAGGCCGACTGAGGGCCTTCTGTCGGTCTTAGAAGGCCCATCAGTCTGGCTGGGGGCACATCGGGGCAGCCATGGGTCATTGTTTCGGTCAAAAATAAAAATCGAACCAACTTCTTGGAGTATGGATTTTTTATAGTCTCTTACAAATTTATGGGGGAGGCAAAATCATATGCTTCCCTCCCCTCCCCCCCCCCTCTCCCTTATCCGCCGCCACTATGTAGTACCTAATGCTACTGGCCCTGTCCTGTGGGTGGCTTGCACTAATGAACACAAATTGCCAAGTGTTTAGTAATTACTAAAAATAAATGATAATAATGTGACTTATGAGTTACAGGACATAGATGCCTTTTTGCGCCGTCGGGGGTGCAGCAACGACTGACATGCAAAAACGAATGATCTAGATAACGATTCAGATCCTATACCATTTCATAAATTTCCCGAAGATTCACCTATAAGAAAAGTATAGGGGGCGCATGGGAGCCCCAAGCCCCCCCCCCCCGCCCGCCCGCCCGCCCGCCCGCCCGCCCGCCCGCCCGCCCCCCCCCCCCCCCTGAGCCCGGGTCGCGCCCATGCCGTGCCCACCAAGCGTGCGTAGGGCGCAACTTTTTGTATGTGCCCCCCCCCCCCTCCCTCCCTCCCTCCCTCCCTCCCTCCCTCCCTCCCTCCCTCCCTCCCTCCCTCCCTCCCTCCCTCCCTCCCTCCCTCCCTCCCTCCCTCCCCTTTGACCGAAATCTTGGATCCGCGCCTGTACTATGTCACGAGAAGGAATAGCAATGCCAAACAAATACAATATATTTGATGAGGTGTATGTCTCCCTAGGCAATTCATTGCGATACATTCACATTTTCCACGCCGGATAGTGGCATCAAAGATACACTTATCATCATTTCGAGCGGCGGTCGGCCGGGGCGACCGTACCTAAACTTTGCGCAGATACAACACAAATATTTGTCTGATTGCCTTTTTTATCGGCATCCGGCAGAGCGGTTGATTTGTGACATATTACATATTACAAGTTTTGCAATCGACCGGTAAACAAAGAAACTAAGCGCGATCTAAACTTCAGGCACGCGCGCACTAATGTTGTGTACGGCGGCCGGCCGGCCGCGTCCCCCGCCTTCTACGTCACAGCGACTCCGGGGTGGCGGCTACTAAATTAGTATTTGTCACCACTTTTTCGGCCGGAGTGTTCTACCTGGTTTATACAGCCTTGGGTAGGGCACCACTGCAATTGATGACCCTCCCCTTGAAGATTTTCTGGGGTCGCCCCCGGATCCACTTAGATTAGACCAAAGTGGATAAAACTAAAAATGGCACAATTTTGGACCACGCCGGATCGAATGGTGGAGACGCCGTCCAAATCGGTCCCATTGGTTCGGAGCATGACGTCGTCTGCAACGATTTTTGGCGGTTTTGGTCCAATTTGGTCCACTTTGACTTAGATTTCACCAAAGTGGATAAACTCAAAACGGCTTTTTGGACCACGCCGGATCGAATGGTGAAGACCCCGCCCAAATCAGTCCCATAGATTCGGAGCATGACGTCGTCTGCAAATTGGTACGGGTAAATTCGGGTCTAATTTGGTCCATTTAGACGACAAAAGTGGATAAAACTCAAAACGGCACCCCTTCCCACCAGTCCGAAACGATCGGTGACAGTGAAGCAATCAAGTAGATCGGTCCCATAGCTGCGGAGCATGACGTCTGCTAATTTTTTTTTTTAGACCCTCCCCTTGGAAGTCCACAGCATTTGTAACTTGACCTACTACAAAGACGGCATACTTACTTCTTAGGTCCCGGTACGACATGGTTTGGAAACCAAGGTCGTGAAGGTCTTGCGGTCGATTTCGCGAAGTTTGTCAGCAAGTCGCGATAAGAACCAATATCAACGCTGATTATGACAGTTTCTGTCGTATTCAAGATGCACCGGTGAATTTCAAACGTTAATAAGCAAATACAAATAAAGGCAAACCGCGTAATCACCGGCCACACTCCAAGCCTATCAGACGTAAACAAAAGTTGTCTGCTGCGCTCCCTCTCCTCGACTGCTAGTGACATCTTTCGCCAAACTTGTGAACTATCGTCATCAAGAGCTATTATCTAATACAATCTGATGGCATGTATTTCATCGAGATTGATCCTCTCATATTTTTGTGTTTAAACTTTAAAACAGCACCTCAAATATACCTAGATACCTTTGTTTATCAAGGACAGTCTCCATGTCCGCTTCGAACGTGTATCGAAAATTGTTACTATTCTGGCGCATATAAGAAGCGACGCAAACATTGTTTACAGCGATTGGCTGTGAATCTCAGTGTGAGCTTGGGATGATATGGTGGAGGTGTCTCCTTGAGGTATTCCTGGGGAGCAATCTGGCACAGTGGTAAGATGATTGCTTTCTGTTCCGGGGACCGGGGTTCAAATCCTTCGGCGGGTATCTGCAAAAGTCGTCCCGGGTCTCATATCCCTCGGAACATGGTGAGAGTTCCAGTTAGCGCCTTGGTCCCAAGACAAAGAGGATATCAATATGGTGCTTGGTCCATAAACCAATCGAGGCATTCCAATTCATTAATAATTTTACAAAGGAAAATAATAAATGCTCAAGATTAATAGCCTGGTTAAGTGTGCAGGTTGTTGTGAGTTACACTGTTTTTGGCAAATAAGAATAATGGGTAAAATGTTGGTATTACAATTATTTTACCTGGGGTCCAACTATGAGTTCATGCATACATATTGTGCTCCACAAGGTTTTGTAGTGTGTTGATTCCAAACCTGATTTCATTTGTGGAGAAAATCAACCATCAAATCATCCTAACTGACAGATCTGCTGCTGCTTCACATTTGGTTCAATGCAAATGGATATGATTGGTTTTATCAGGTATTTTTTTTTACAGAGTTGTAATAACTACCTACATATTAGGGCCCTTCACATTGAACCTCACCAGGTGGGGCAAAATGAATAATTAGGACAAACAGTCATAATCTGGTGGGGATGAACAAAACCTCTACTGTACCTAACTCCCACAGCGGGGTGGTGAGCGGCTGACAGGTGGCAGAATTGGCTTCGGAATTGGTTAGTGATGAGTGGTCTTACATGGATCGGTGATGGTGTGTGACCAGGGAGAAAGGTTCCAGCACGGCTATATCAATATGCTCGCTTTTGCCAAGTATATGGATGTCTGTCACGTTCGGCGGGCACTAGTTTTATACCTCACTGAGCTGCGAGATAGCAAGTGAGAGTGAGCTGCACCAGCAAGCACAGTGATGACAACTTCTGTCTGTCTGTCGGTCTGCTGCGGACACTGCACGCTGTTCATTCTTGTGTGTGTGATCTGCTTTTGTAGTTGACTTGTGTGTTGTCCTGACGCTGCACAGCACGGTGAGGCCTGACCCCGGTCCAGAGCACCACTCTTAGTTGCTTGCTGGCTGTGGGACGGATGGTCCCACGGGACATGTGGTCGTTAAGTACAGGCTCCACGGCACGTGTTTTTCGCTTTTTTAACTACGTTTTTTGATTTTTTCGTTTTTCCGGTCTCAAAAAACTTCCTGTGCCATAGGATTACATGGAGACAGCTCCACGAGTGAAGGTTATTTTTTGAACGCGCGAAAACCGAAAAAACGTACTCAGAAAACGAAAACGCGACGCGAAAAAAGCTAAAAAATGTAAAAGCGAAACGTTGATTCAACCCAAAAGTTTGGGTTGAACATCGCTTTTTCTATATATCGCCAAAGTGAAAGTGGTGTGGCGTTAGCGAAGCACGTGTTCAACATACCTTTTTCCAGGGCCTTTATCTTGAGTAAAGTTCAATTTTGTGCATCTACATTTTACATTGATATAAGTACTCTGCATTTTACAGCTAGCAGCCTGCCTCAGTACGTATTTTCAGGGGTGGAAATGTTGATGTTTGTTGGTATATAATTTTGCACTAGAGGTGTTTCTTTGATGAAAATAGAAGATAAGATTGGTCAGATTATCCAGCAAATTTGTATTTCCCACAGGCCTCAAAGTCCTTGGCCATCTGTCTCCACTCAGACAGGGTCGGGAAGGCCAGAACTGTTGGCCCAAGTTCAGACCAGATTGCTTCGCATACCTCTGGGATGATCTTGCGAATCGTCGCGTACCCGATACGGTAGGATTCGGCCACAGACTTCATCGAGCCGCCCGCAGCCAGGAACCTCAGCGTCACCGCCAGACGCTCGCCAGGGGAGATGGGATCCCGCATGGTGGTGGCTTCCTTCTTGATCTTGTCAGAGACAAGGGCCAGCAGCTCGTCGAAATCTTCAACACTCATGCGGAAATACCGCTGGTGTGCGGCTGAGTCGGTGTTCCGCATCTCGCGGACCAGCGTGTGATACTCGCCCGTTTGGTCCCGACGAAGAAGAATTGGGCGCACCCAGCAGGTCCGCTGATGGCGCTCCTGGCGCCTTCTCTGCAGGCGCCGCAGGAAAACCAGCCGCAAAAGATGCTGGCGGTTGATATCCATGATACCGTTTGCCCCAATATATATGATATTAGGACAAAACCGCTGTCGGCCGTCACTTATCCAGTACAAACCAGCTGAAATTCCTATTGTGAAAAGTGACAACTCGTAAAAACGATAAACTTCGAAATTGAAGCGAAAAACGCGAAAAATCAACTCATAAAGCGAAAAAACGAAAAAACTAAAAAAATAGACAAATCAAAAACGCATGCCGTGGAGCCAGACCTTTACACAGTTAAATGTGTTAATGTAGCCTCCACCCGGGCTAACCTGTGACCAGCCCTCAGCAGATTCTGCGGGGCCGGCCGGGCGTGCAGGGGCGCCGGCCACAGCTGGTCGACAGCTTGCACGCCCGGCCGGTGGCGAGGGGCCACCGCCCTGCAAGGCTAGGCCGCATATTAATGCAAGGCGGCGCAGACGGGGGACATAATATGAGCTGCAATATGTGGACCAACTCTTAAATGTCTCTCTGTGTATTTTGAAATAATGTGTTGAATACATGTGTGTAACTAAAAAAAAATCTCACACATTTCAATACTGGACTTTACATGCTACCGGTGTTCATTAGTGCATTTGTATCATCTACATTGCCAATGGCATGACAAGTCTGGCATTACAACATGTCTGTCATTGCAATTGCTTACCCTATATCAACAAAGTTGTCTAAGGTTGGGGCGGCAGTGTTCAAGTGGGTAGAGCACTTGTCTGGTGATCAAAGGGTCCCAGGTTCAACCCTTCCCATTTCCTCAACTGCAACCCATGTATGGTCTATGGATGTATCGTGTCTGAATGCCTTGATAAATGAGAGTGGTAGCACATAAGCCCCAATAATTATTACTATTATTAAAGTTGTTTAAGGTCACACAAAAATACCAGATGCTGTTAGCAGGGTATCAGAGCTTGGTCTGGAATTACTTTAGTAGGTACCTACCTAGCATTTATATTGTTTGTAGAAATGGTTAAAATGTGCACCCAGAGTGTCAGTGTCATATTGCAGAATTTTACCAAACTAACAGAAAAATGCAAACATTTCAACAAAATCAACAAATCACTTCTCTTCTAGTCCTAGAAGCTGAAAACCTATGGATCAGGAGGAACAAAAATGCTACCTCCTTAGACAGAATCATTACTTTCTGTTATAGATTGATGGTGCAGAGTAATTCCTCACCCAGTGCTTTAGTACATCAGTATCATCTACACCACCAATAGTATGAGGTCTGGTAGGGTAAACAACTGTAATTGTGGACATGTCACAACATGGTTGGCAAAGTTGCTGTTTGCTGGTACACATTGTGTACTCTTTTGTATTCTGATTGAGGGCTGGAGGTCTCCAGAGCTTGATCCAGTTGACTGAATCAAATCAAATCTGATTATTAATTGTATCTGATTTGATTTTCCCTTTTCAAAGAGTACAACAAATGTCAACAAAGTATAAGAGTACAAAATGCATGCCAGCAAACAGCAACTTTGCCAACCATGTGTCACAACACCAGACTTCTCATGCTATTGACTATTCACAATGTACATGATACAGACACACTAAAGGATGTCAATAGCATGAGAAGTTAGGTGTTTGGACTGGTTCACATTACAATTATTTATCCTATTTGGACATGTCTGCCATTGCAGTTGTTTGCCTTATCAGGTGCCTAGAAATAAAGTGTTAAAGCATATGGCTGCAAAACATAGTTCATACCTACCAAGACCTTGTCACAATTTGCTGATATAAAGATGTATGAGGTTAAGTTTGGTAGGTAGGTCAGGGAGGGAAAACTACTGCTACACCATGTGTTACGCCACCAGTGCATGTCCAGACTCATTTATAAAATAAAATATTTGTCACTGAACTTGTCTATATTATTGCCTTCCTATATTATTTCACCATATTATTTGACTTGTATAATGTAGAGTGATGTGAGTGTGAGAGTGACTTGAACTTGAACTTGAATGGTCGACTCCATCTTGCAGATGCATGATCATTTATGATCGTCTTGTTTCAGTTGAATGCATAAGCTCTTAAAGCCTATTTTATGTGACAGATATGCTGTTTTTATCGATGATTTCCCTCTGTATGCGGGCCTTGTAGATATGATGGATGATAAGGCTCTGCTCCCTATCAGCAGCGATGATGCATTCTACCGCTGGGAGTTTTCTCTCTAACTTGGTGTGGTACCTCCTTTGGGCCTCTTCTCTATCATCTTTGAGTTGCATACATTCAAAGAGCATGTGCTCTAATGTTTCAATACCATCGAGACAAAGTGGACAGGTGCTATTTTGATTTATGTGTCTCCTGACCATTCCTGTGGACACCCATGAGTGTCCTGTTAGTAAAATTATTTTTGTTAGTGTGGCTTGTCTGACAATTGTGCTGTATTTGCTAGATGGCCAGAATGTACTTGGTGCTTCATACTTGTTATTTTGCGGTAACATTGCCAGCCATCTTAGGCTTGACATATGCTCTATAGTACTCTTGGTTTCCTTGCTCATGCAGTGATTCACGGCCATGCGAACTATCTTGTTCCAAGATCTTTGTAGTTCTCCTGTTCCCTGTTCAACTAAAACAGATAGACTTGGCAAGTCAAGTGCTTAGAGCAATTCCTCCCAATGACGCACAAGACTACTGGTCCGGTCAGTGTTGACGGCTCCATGAATGATTACGTATCTGGTTAGCGTATGCTCCTTGGCAGCTTTCAGCAGGAAACCTATAAACTGTAGGGCTATCTTTATCAAGAGAATAGAACATGTTGGTGCACCTAGCATTATACAAGTTACCATCTTCTGTGTTTTAGCAGGTAGTCCTTGGATGAGTCGGTAAAGACGCACCAACATTCCTTCCAAGTAAGCAATTTCAGCTGCTGATAGGGACGTGACCGCTAAACTATATATCAGAATTGGTTCGGCATATATCTTCCACGTAGTGTAGTGGGTTATGGGGCTATCTCTTTTTAGGTCAAGTCCATTCTTGCATTTGGCAAAGAACGCCCTTCTTGCTTTCTTCATGCCTTCTTCTATTCTTCTTCTTGCTGTATTCCTTGTTGTCATGAGAATACCTAGGATGAGTGTATTCATCTGTCTTCTCGATTGTTTTGGTGCCGAGCCTCCAGTTGTAAGGTTCTGCCTTGCCAAAGATCATTACTTTACTCTTTGTTGCGTTATACCTATACCGCCACATGCAGCTATGCCTGTATGCGATGTCTAGCATTTCTTGGAGTTCGTATGGGTCAGTACTGATAAGCACTTCATCATCAGCATAAGCGATGACTGGAACTTGTTTGCATCCTATGGTAGCCCTTTTCCCAGCTTCTAGTAACATGCGCATTTTGTCTTCCATGTACATTACCAGCATGCTGGAGGACAACACGCCACCCTGCTTTAGTCCCTGTTCTATGCGGCCGTCAGTAGAGACCGCTTCTTCCACCTTGACCTTCACGTAAAATTCTTGGTACAGGTTACGAAGTATGACGACGAGTCTTGGCGGTATGTTTGCACATATGAGTTTGTATAGTAGTCCGTTGTGCCAGATAGAGTTGAAGCATTTTCGCACGTCAAGAAACGCGACATATGTTGTTTTCCCTATGTCTCTGTTGGCGGATATTACTTCTTGTAAGACGAAGTTAGCTTGTAGTGTGCCTCTGTGTGACATTTATGACTAGTAACGTCCGTATTTGGTCGGGAACCGAGTGGGCTGCTCTTAAAGGTTAGTGAGACTCTGAAGAGAGTTTTGCCATTTATTGCAATATCACCTGGAGGAAATGAGAACATCAGTTAGATACGATACAATATCGATAATGCCCTCCCCTGTTTGAGACAGAGGCCAGCGGCCGAAGTCTTCAGAAGAAAACCAACACCATCACTAACACTACTACCAGTAACATGTTGGAGAAGCATTACGTCCATGCCATGCAATCGAATGGAATCATGTTCAGAAACACGAACAACGGAAACACAATAACGTTCAACGAACTTATTATCCCGCACAGACGTAACCGACACAACGATATCAATGTTCAGTAGCAGTCTCGAATTTTCGTCACATCGCCCGCACACGCGCTGATCCGATTGAAACACACTACTCAGGTCGTGACGTAATGTGTTCTGTACCCATCACCAGCCACTACATTTGCACTACGTGGTGATAAGCCCCACGCAGCTGCGGACTAAGTGCGCGCGGACCCCGCCGGGTTCTGTTCGACCGCCTAACGTGCAGCTGTGGGGCAACGGGACCGTGTTCCTCGGGTGGCGGTGTGGATGGTGGGACGGGCGGACGTGTAGCTCCATCCGGTGATGAAGGTGGCGGCGGATGTGGGTGTGCGGCGGTGCCAGGAGTGCTAGCGACGGGCAGCTGTACAACTGGTGAGGTAATCGGGGACTGAGGCGGCCGAGGCGATGAGTGGTGTGGTCGTGAATGAGGTGACCGCGGACTGGTCGCGGGGCTGTGGTCCGCGGACGACTGAGGTGACCGCGGACTGGTCGCGGGGCTGTGGTCCGCGGATGACTGAGGTGACCGCGGGGTTGGTGACCGCGGTGGAGGTGACCGCGGGGTTGGGATTGACTGTGTCGAGAGAGAGCCATTATCACTGTCAGTGGATGTGTTGCGTGCCCGTTCAGAGGGAGGCGGACAAACAGGTGGTGACAGCGGTTGGTGGCCCGGAACGGACACAGTCATGACAGGCAGGATTTTTCTGATAAATTTACGATTTCTGAGCGAGCACCGCCCCGAGCCATCGATTCTGATCATGTACTGGTTAAAATTCATAGCCTCAACGACCAGACCGGTTCTGTCCCATTTGAGGGGCCGAGACCCAGTCTGATTTTGGATCAGGACGTAGTCGCCTACCTCTAAAGGTCGCAACTTCTTCACATGCTCCTGGAGCTTCTCTAGCTCCCTGGAGTGTCTCTTGGCGAGTGCGATCTCGCGGTCGTGAGCAGCCAACAGCCACTCCTTACGCGGTTTGTAGTTGCCAGGGAGAGAGGGAATGAAATCCCTGATCTGGCGTCCATAGATGACCTGCGCCGGAGACAGACCAGTGTCGGGGTCCGGCGTGTTTCTGTGTTCCAGCAGAGCTCTTGCGAACCGATCCGTATTGAGTCTGCCTTTCGGGCCAGTGTTATCCCGAATCATGCGCTTTGCGGACTTCACGCCGAGTTCTGCCCTGGAGTTGCTGTGAGCGAAGGCCACCGACGACACACGGTGGCGAACACCCCAGTTCCTCAGGAATGTCTGACACAGACATTGGCTGCTGGCGACAAAAGTGCTGGCGACAAAAGTCGGTCCTCCATCCGAGGCCAGTTCGACTGGGACGCTGAATGTCTGGAAATATTCCCTCAGACATGACACTAACTCAGCACTCTGCGAGGTAGCCCCACAGCAGAAGACAGACAGCCAGCCCGAGTATCTATCGACCAGAATCAGATACTGGGTACTAGCAATAGCGCAGTAATCTGCACAGACCCGCTCAAACGGGAATTGAGGGGGGGGGTCTGTCGGGGTGGGAGGTGCATCCGGCTGAGAAGGACAGTTCGTGTGACACGTGCGACACTGACTTCGTCGCTGTACAATGGCCGCGCTCATTCCCGGCCAGTACACAGTGGCCTCGGCCCGAGCTTTCATCCCGGCCACTCCCTGGTGGGCTGAATGAAGGGCCTCCAGAACCTCTGCTCTGAGGGCCTTGGGGACAACAATGCGCGTCTTGAACAACGGCACATTGTCGAGAGTTGTGAGATCCGCTCGAACCTTCCAAAACTCGCGCAGATGAGGTGGCAGCATACCACGAGATGACGGAAATCCGCGACGGATGGTGGCCAAGAGGTCACCCATCTCCTTATCAGCCACCACAGCGTCTGAAATCCGATCCCACGTTACAGCCTTGAGACTCTCGTGGGATCCCAGCGCGCCCACCGTGGCGTCGCGCACGGCCTCGTCTCAGCAATAGCTGCGTCAAGTTGGACCTCGTCTGCGCACTGGGACGGAATAGCAGGCCTCGTACAGATCGGGGGACCCACCGGACTCCTTGACATCGCGTCCGGCCCCTGATGCCAACGCCCCGGGACGTGTACGATCCGGAACTGGTACCTTATACATTTTTCCTTCAGGTTGAGGAGACGTGGGTTAGATATGTCCTCCAACTTCCGATCGCCTAATATCTTAGTCAGGGGCTTGTGGTCTGACACCACGATCAGATTCGGACATCCGAGAACGAAGTACTTGCACTTCTCGAGTGCATCCGTGACCGCCAGAGCCTCACCCTCCACCGGGGCGTATCTGGACTCGGCGGGGGATGTGAATCGAGACCCAGCAAACACCAGCTTCCACCCAGGCTGGCAGCAGTGAGGCGACACTGGTTGGCACTCGCAGTGCTTCTGTGTCAGGAGGAAGCAGACGCCGTCCTTTGACCAGCCTGTGGACAGGCAGGTGGGACGGTCTATCTCAAAACACCGCACGCCCTCCCTGATACCGCCGAGTATCACCTCCTTGGACTGCTGAAATAGGTCCTCCAGCTGACTGCCCCAGTAGAAGGGACGCCCGGGCTTCAGCAGCTCCCGTATAATTTTTGAAGCCGAGCTTGAAGCCGACGAACTCGACTTCGGGTCGCGAGAAGCAGAACTTCTTGGGATTAAACGTGATCCCGTTCTCACATCAGAGGCTGAGGTAGCGACAGGTTTGGAGGACACTCTCCTCCACTGTGCTGGCCCACAGTAGTGAATCGTCCACACACTTGGTGACGTTTGGAAATCCGGCAATGATCCCGTCGAACCGTGCTGTGTATCCGTCCCCTGCGGCCAGATACCCCTGAGGGGCGGTCCTGTATCTGTATCGCTCCCACGGTGTGATAAAAGTGGTGGCATCGCGGCTGTCCGGGTCCAAGAGGACCGAGTGATAGCCATTCCAGGCATCAAGAACAGTCTTGAACGTGTTGGGAGGGACACGGGAGGCCTGTCGGAAAGGCGACTCCACATGATGAGTCTGACGAACAGACGCGCTGTTCAGAGACTGCAGGTCTACTGTGCGTCTCGGTTTGCCGTCTTTCTTCGGCACGATAACCATTATGTGGCACCACGTGGTTAGTGTGCCAAGCGGGACAGGTTCTATGACTCCTAGTGCTACGTCCCTGTCCAGGTCAGACTTGACTTGATCTCGCCAATGTACCGGGACGGGTATGGGCGTGTGGACAGCCGTCGGAGCCGCGTCAGGCTTCACGATGTTGCGGAGACTATCCCCATGCATCATTGGCAGGGCCGTGTGCTCACAGGTATTGAAAGCAATCGAGGCGTACCTGTCTTTGATCCAAGCCTCCAGCTGACCAACGTTCTCCGGGGTCGGGTCACAGGGAAGTTGGTCTGGGAGAGGCGGCGGGCCTGTTCTGACCGGGCAGCCGCAAGGACTTACGTCTGTTGGTGCGGAGGTCACCTGCGGGATCAGGCGGACGCGTGTCGGGCGGGACATTGGGAGGGCTGGACGTGCCGCAGGATCTCTCCAGCACCGGCTGGACCGCCCCTAGCGTGCTGGTCGTGTCGTCGCGGGCGGATGTGTTGTCGCGCGTGAACAATCCCGCCTGCGGGAAGGCCGCCGGAATCAGTCCCAGTTGCGCGCATGCGTCGGTGCTGAGGAAGAGCGTGGGACAAGACTTAGAGCGTGGGACAAGACTACATAACTGATCAGTGTGACTATCTCCACACGACACACGAATGCAGATCGCGCCCAGTACATCAATAGGCGACCCGTCAGCCGTCTGAATGGTCTGTGACACGGGGATCAGCTGACTGATCGGCAGTCCAAGACACTTCACAAGACCCTCGCCTGCAGCGGTAGTCTGCGCCCCAGTATCAGCGACCGCACGGTAGTCATGCACATCACTCGCTTTCACGGAGCTGGACAGCTCATATCCAACTATCTCATGCGCTTCAGGCAGTAGCGTTACACTTACTCTCAGATAAGGCAAGTCAGTCGGCTTACGTTCAACCCACCCCTGGCTCTTATCATGCACAATGTGGGGAACTTGAACTACTCCCGGGCTAATAGCCCCAACAACCAGAGCTAAAAACGACGCCTTCACACGATCACCTGACTCATCTGGCGTGTTCTCGCTGTCGTCTGGGGCGGTCAGCGCGGACTGGGTCGAGGAGCTGCTCGGTCTCGAGGTCTGCAGTTGGCCATCTCAGGGAGATGGCTGAAGCCGTTGCATCTGCGACACCGTTTCCCCCAGATGGGACACTTTGCCTTGCCATCCTGGAAGGTGCGGCCGTGGTCAGCGCTGCCACAGCCGTGACAGTGAGTGTCCCTGACACTGATTTTGCGGAAGTCCCTGGTGTTTGTAGGTGAAGCTGGAGACGGTCTGGTCTTCTTTTGACGCTGGTACTGTGACTGTCTGGCGTTGATAGACACAGGCGCGCTGGCGCCCATGAGAGCATCGTGAGAGGCTCTGGCGCTTTCCTTGGCAGCTACAAACTCTATGATCTGCTGCTGGGTGGTCAGGTCTGAGCCTCTAGCAAGGACCCCTTCTTGTGTGTCCTTGGATGCGAGCCCACGAATGAGCTGGTCGTTGATGGCTTCTTCACCATGGTAGACTGCAGTGTGGCACTGGGGACATGTGACATTGTAATCGCACAGGGCTGCCTGCCCTCGGAGGCGGGCCACATATTGAGTCACTGTCTCATCATGTCCCTGGCTCATCATCAGCATGCCATACCTGTTGACGATTTTGCTATGCGATCTCACCGCCAGCTTTTTGATTTCACTGAGGAGCCTTGTCTCATCTGCAGTCGTCATTGTCTCTCCCATGGATCGGAAGACATCATCACGCAGTTCATCTGAACAAGCATCAATTAGCTGGTCTACAACTGCTTGTCCTGATATGTTTGTAGCTCTCTTATATCGATTCCAGTCATACATGAAGAACTGCCACTTAGCTTCTGGCATGTCGATGTGTGCGGTGGGTCGCACTGCTTTATGTACCCTGGCTGAGCCGGCCTCAGCTGCACTGGTTGGGCGGGTAGATGCAACTTGCTCATTGAGTGCAGGAGTGATGCGGGTCTGCACCAACATCTCAATAAGCTGGCCTTGCTGTGCCATTTGCTGTTGCATCAGTTGCAGCACTGCTGCCATCTGCTCAGACTTCGCATCACCTGGAGTGTCACTCATGGCTCGGTGACTAGTGGGTTCGGATTCAAAATACCGACCGCGCATTAGACTGAAGAGAGTTTTGCCATTTATTGCAATATCACCCGGAAGAAATGAGAACATCAGTTAGATACGATACAATATCGATAAAAAGGGAAATAATGACTTTTTGATTTTGTTAGCAACAATTTCGTAGGCTACCGTTATGGTTTTAAAATTATTTTATTTAAATGTAAGGATTAAATACAATTATTCCCAAATTCAAAGTTGTAAGTTTGGAAAAATACAAAACAAGTACCTTGTGTACTTCATGAAGGTCATTGACAAATTCGTCCTTCCCTACCATTGTTTACATCGAGTGCGGCATTTTTGGAGGCTATGTGACGTTTCCGATCAAACTGATCCGTGAAGCAATCCGCGAAGCATCCGTGATGCATGACTGACTATCAGTATAAGTCATGAATAACAACAACATGCAAACTATACCAACTCGAATAAAATAAGGGCGGAATGAATTGAACCCCAGGCAAGCTAGTATTCGCAAAGCACTCGGCACTGCGCCACAATAGCAAAAGGTAAGGGAAATGCATATTGGATACAATATTATTACGTCACAAGTTTCTGAAGTATCAACTACTATGAAATACATTGATAAAATACCTTTAATAATGATTAACAAGAAAATGCAAACTTAAAAACAATAATTTGAATAAGTATGCTTAAAATAAGAATGCTTTCAACTCAAAATCAGATATATTTTGCAATGCTACACAAGAATGACACCAGTGACGTCATTAACAAAGCCTGCTACGGGACTTGGGTATAATAATCAGGAACAACTCGCCACAATGGTTAAGTGCGCCGAGAAGCATGACAATGACTTTGTAAACAAATCGCCGACGCTAAATAGGTCGCCGTCGATGTGCATCGATGAGCTTCCGATTTAATTGCCAGTTTTGGGTTATTGTTTGTTAGTTTTTTGGGGAAAAATTATTATTTTTCATGATAATATAAAGCATAGTGTTATATACAGCCACAGGCAAATGATACAATACTCCTAATGTTGAAAACAAATGAATCGATTTTCAAAAATTGAGGGTCACAACCACTAACTATGCCGCCGTTGATGTGCATCGATGAGCTTCCGATTTTATTGCCACTTTTTCCAATCGCTGTTAGTTTTAGAAGATCGCCGGGCATATAATCACAACAAGCAGAACGCACAATATATTTTCCACTCCATTGCGTAAAAAAACAATACGGGAAAAGCGCGCAGTTTGATGAGGACCAAAAGTACTTGCAAGTACCGGTCGTTAAAAGTGTGGAACGCTTATCAACTTTTAACTTGAAATATCTTTCGGTAGGAAAGTTTTCATGCAAAATGTGATGAATTCGCAATATATTTTGGTCTCGTCTGGCGATTTCAAGTGCTAACTCCATTTTTGTGGAAAAGGTCATTATTTCCCTTTAAAGGGAATAGTCGACCTTAACATGGGGTTTTGAACTGAGATAGCAGAATTGTAGCTTGGATATAGAAATCATATGATCCACGGTTCGTTTTTCCCAAAACTCTACCTCAATGACTAGAGCAGATTTGCCAGGGGGTGTCATGCCTATCTCCGTAACGTGTCCACTCTGTCCAATGACGGCACGGTTCGATGAAGTCACAGTCACGGTTTCCATCAATGGGGTGGCCGAATCGGGAGCGTTCGAGACCGGCGCGGCCACCATGTTTGTGTACAGGGGCGGGCCTTGACCTTATATGGGCATGGACCGCCCACTTTGTGCATGTCTCTGTTTGACATCGCCTAGCGGCTCACCCCAGCAATTTAGGAGAAAATGACCGAAAAGCGAGATGTAGAGGACATTTCAATCTATCATTTAGTGCTTAATTCATCCCGCTGGCACCTAAGGTATTAAAATGGTAGGACGCGAAAGTAGGCCAATTTAACACATTTGAATAAGGAGCGTGTGACGTCACGTGCCTCTGACGTCATCCCCATTCGCTGCCTACTCCGGACGGGTCTACCTAGTATCTAGGGCCTTGCAGATTTTCGAACGAGCCGCCGAGGTTTATACCAGATGGGAGGTTTATACCAGATTGACGGTGACGTCATAGCATTATAGCCAAGATTTTCTGTTAAAGTCAACCGACCTTGGGTGTATTTCGCCAAACTTTGGGGCCTTGGCGACTACTGGCTGCGTAATTTGAAATGTAATATTGCGATCAGTCAAGACCCCGAAAAAGTAAGCACGAAACTGCGGTTCGTTACCAAAAACCAGTGATTTGATGATCACCAATCACCATGCACCAGTTGTCTACGAGATGGTCTGGGGACCCGGGGGGGACAGCCCATGATAGGTTCCGCAGCCCAGCGAGCGAATGCGAGCGGAGTGTTCTAAACGTGGGTCCCTGCGACCGTAATTGCTGTAATGGTTAGGTCAGGTTCGATTATGTTATTACAATATTGTTTCCTACCACACCCTGGTCCATGGCGATCGTCAAATCGATGGTTTTTGGTAACGTACCGCAGTTTTCTACTCGCTTTTTCGGGGTATTCACTAATCGCAATATTGCATTCCAATATATGCAAACCGGCGCACATGAGCGCAATGTTTGCCTAATTCGATTCACCATAAACTCGGGAGGTGTGATCAGCGGTGTCGATTTCTCAAAACGGTTGGGGGGGGGGGGGGGGCGAACACACTGGCGGATCCAGCCTCTCTCCGTGGGGGGATCTTTTTGTGGCTAAAAGGTACCCCCATTTTTTTCCTCTGCGGATTTGGGTCGGTCACCATATTTTGGTATTCGAGCTTAAGAAATTTACTTTTCAAATGGACAAACTGATTTTGTGGATTTTTTTCGATTTTTTTTTTAATTTTGTATTTTTGAGGATCAAAAACACATTTTCGCAAATCCAAGATAGCCATTTTGAAGAGAATGTCATTTCCTTTCTTTTAACTTAAAGAAAGCTTCAAAACTCTATTTTCTATGATTGTTTAAGCATTTATCATTTTTCCACCAACAATGGCATCACATGACGTCAACGTCATTATCTCCCAAAACACTACATCAATTTCATTTGAATTTGTTGAGAAGACGTAGAATTGATGGAGCATAAGGTACTGAAAGTTTGATTGATATCTAACATAGTTTTCAAGTTATTGAGAAAATCTGGGAGGGGGCAGATTCTGACCCCCCCCCCCCCCCCCCAGCGAGGCGCGGATTAAGTGTCACGGGGGCTCCTTGAATTGCATCAGGTGCGCTGTTTTGTCTATCATTGAAAGCAAGGGATACATACAAACTTAAAATTAAATCGCTCGAGAAAAACGAACTTCCGTTTTTATGAAGTTTTCTCCTAAGATCATTGTGTTTTCACTTTCGTGCAGGGAACGCGCATACTACTATTGAATGCCCGTCCCAGATTCCTGTGGGTGGGGGGCATTTTCCCCTGATGCCCCCCCCCCCCCCCCCCCCCCTGGATCCGCCAGTGCCAGCAATTACCGCCAAGGAGAGCCTCTGCCAGACATTTTTATAAGTAATTGCGAAAGTTGTGTCATGCCGCGAAGCGGCGCGAAATTTTCCGGTTTTTACTGTGGATAGCTGGATTTTCACTGCTGCAAAGACAATGTTTACGATTTTGCGATAAATTGGGATCCCGCCGGGGGGGGGGAAATTGTATTGAATGCCCCTCATTAATGGGGGGGGGGGGCATTTTCCCCTGATGCCCCCTCCCCCTGGATCTACCAGCCGCCGAGCGAACACATTTTTAAGAAATTCTAGGCAACTTGTACAAATGACAGTATTTGTAATCAATTCATAATGCAAAAAACAGACGAAATGTCATGAGTTTTGGAATTATGTCGGACGGCCCCTCAAACCAACGTTTTGGGCCGGTCTGCATCCGCCAGAAGGCCCTAGTCCATACTTGGAACCCTTACTTAGTAAAACGGCAATGTTAACCTTCCATTGACGGGGGGGATGTCAGTGTTCGCCACGGGACCACGAACCCCCAGCCCGGCCCAGGCCCATGAACACCAAGCTCAGGCCCGGACCAGGTCCGGTCAAATTCATAATATTGAGGCCCAGGCCCGGTCCGGCCCGTTCAGATTAAGCATATAATTATTTTCACAAAATTTGCAATCATTATCCTAGGATATTTACTTGTATACTATAAATGTGAAACAATGAGCCAACTATGCTAACCAAACAAAAAGCCACAGCCACAGCAACAGTGTGTTGCTGTGTAAGTGAACTGCTGGTTAAATTTTGTTTTAGCTCTGACCTGAGCTTGTGCGACGCGCGCATTACTTCAAAATTATCAGGCCCAGGCCCATCCAGAGCCCAGTTATTTCCTTAAAGGGCTGTCCCACCTTTATGAAAGTTGTCGAATCACACTTAATTGTATGTCTACATTTCAAGCGAGGTCAGCTGAACATGTCAGGCGAGGTCAGCTGAACATGTTCGTGAACTTTGTTTCCGAAAAAAATGTTTATCTTGGAAGATATTCAACTTTTAGTTTTAAGCGAAAAGTTGGGTTGGTGACGTCATTTTTTTTTTTTAATAACGGAAATCCTTTGTGCTGCCAAATATATGGCACAATTTTTTGTCGACATCTATTGCGCAGAAAAAGCGAACCACCCGGTGTCTAGATTGGCTTAGATTGCGAACCACCCGGGGATCGATAAATGAAAGACGAAAATATTCCAAGGCTGACCTTAAAACAAGTCGACTATCATTACCAGTTGGGTAAAGAGAGACGATGCTGTCGGTTTAGAGGCCCTATTCAAATACACAAAGGCCTTATTTTTTACAGATGTCAAAATCAAACTCGAAAATCTTTTTGATTAGATCATTGTGGTCGTTTTAACTGCTACCATACTTAATTACAATGCCTAGCCATAAAAATGGCTATCTCAACTCAAATATAATGTTAAGTGGGATAGTCCCTTTAAAGTTGAAGCCCGGTCCAGGCCCAGCACATGGCCCATAGGGCCAGCCCAGCCCAGTTCATAGCGAACTCTGGCAAATATCTCCCTCTGACGAATTTTCGCAATAGCTCAAAAACCAATAGCGATATCAGCGTGAAACTTTGGGTACCTTCTCCTACACCAATTTTACGTCTTCTGTGCATAAATGAAGCAATTTTGTCGAAAAAATTGAGATATAACGAAGTTAGTGACGTCACTACACACGAGTTTGGCGAAGAAAAAATCAGCTAAACTTTAAGAGATCATACACATACAAAGTCTATATTTTGGCCAAAATGCAATAAAAAACGTCAGAAAAAAGCAAATGGCAAGGGCTACAAAATAGATTCTCGGATTTGGGAAAACTTTGTTTTTTTACCCCTAAAAAACATTTAAAAGAAGTCAATTAAAAACAACTATTTCTTCGGGAAAATGCCCTAAAAAGCAAACATTGTAAATATGTTAAAAATGCACTGGATTTCGCATCTTTATACATAAAGAGGTGATTTAAAACAAACTTTTCTTCGTAAACGCTGCGTAGAATTTCTTTTGAAATAGGAAACGTGTCAATTTGTTGCCCATTTCAGTGCGGTTTTGGAGGCTTGGCCGCTTTGCCCCCTCTTGGATCCGCCAGCGGTCAACAACATTGGGGGAGGGGGGCGAGCGGGTACCATTGGGGGGGGGGGGGGGGGCGAGGGTACCATTGGAGGGGGAGGGTACCATTGGAGGGGAGGGGGGCGAACTCAACATTGGGAGGGGGGCCGAGGGCCACCCCAAAAGTATATAAATCGACACCTATGGGTGTGATGGATTTGTGATGTACATCTGAAAATGACGTCATGTTGTATAATGTTTTATTTCATCAAAATGTCCACAGTTCCTGGGTTTTATGACAAATTAATAGCAGAATCGTTATCTGCGTACTCTGCGTGTAATCATTTTATAGCATTCGCCCGAATCTACCAAGGTCGACTATTCTCTGTAAGCGTTATTTCCTAATGGGAAAGAGCACTTAAAACCTTGCTTTGAGTTAAACATGACATTGACCAGCGACCCTGCTAACCGTCCTTCGCCAGTCGCAGGTGGTCACGTGACCGGACGGGTCAGCTGGGACCGGTCGAGCGTTAGGCCTGTGGGTCGTGACCGCAAGTTGCACAATGCGCAAACACCGCCAACCACGTCATGACGTCATATAGGAAAGACGGGGTTGTGCGTCGGCGCGCGCTGCTCCTAAGTCCGGCAACGCAGAATTTCAGAATTTTAATATGATATTTTTACGACATAAACGTTTCTGTGTGTCAATTTTCAGCCCCATCAACCGAGTAATTGTGAAGAAATAAACCCCTGAAAACCATGGGTGCGGTAGGGCCGCTGATACGTATATTTGTATCTCTAGTTGACGGAAGATCTCGCGGCCGCTTCGTAATAATGCAGCTGTTCAGATCGGCTTATTTCTTCGCAATCACTCGGTTGAGGTGGCTAAAAATTTGCACACAGAAATGGTCATGTAAAAAATACTGTGGACCTGCATTGGGTCTAATCTAAATAGAGGCAGCGTGAGGTAGCTCCATAAACCCATGAAGTGAACTTAACTGGATACTGCTCACCCAGAATGCAGTTGTGCTCAACATCTGTACAATGCCTTGGCGATGTTTTGTACAGTGAAGATAGTGATTATGCTATATGGTGAACTTGTTTTTGCATTGAAGTGGATGTCATGTTTTATTTTGAACTGCATTTGTAATACTGGCTGATGAATTGAGAACACAGGATATAAAGTTGGTCCAAATATTGTTATTTCGTTTTTGTATTCAATTTCGTCGAATTATTGATGACGACTTCCCGTCGCCGTCAGTTAGTTATTTTGGGTTGGCTAACCACGCACCAAGTTATGGAAAGTGAAATCTCCTGATTGTAGAAGTCCAACTAAAACAGTACAATTTAAGTAATAGAGCTAAGTACCACATAACTTCTTTTCACTGCTTAGAAGTCTGGTAGACATGAAATGTGTGACAACTAGTCAATGGTCTTCTTTGTGTTATTTCAGATCATTGCGTGACAAGTGGATGTGCCAAAATAATCCACTATGCCTGCAGCAGTAGTTGAAGAGAATGGCTATTCCCCATTGGTAAGCATTGCCTATCATATTGTATGTCTGGTGATACTGAGCTTACACGGTGCTGGAAGGAATTCCTGATCATTTGCATTCATGAGATGAGGGAGAGCCATGTTATTTGCCATCTATGCTAGAGCCCCATGTTTCTGCGCGCCACCCTCAAATAGCTGTTTACCATCGGTGCTGATATCAGTGTGCTGTTCTGTGCCAAGTGGAGCATGTTTAACCTGATCATGTTGTTGCATGCCAGGTGGGTCTGGTGTACGTGTTTAACCTGATGGTGGGCACGGGCGCGCTGACGCTGCCGGCTGCATTCCTCGAGGCCGGCTGGGCTCTCAGTCTCTGCCTGATCGTCATGCTGGCCTTCATGAGGTATGTCCGACTGGTGACGTCACACGGGCAGGTGTGCGGCGTGTGCCACAGTACCGTCCTGCTCCGGCAGAACCACTGGCCGTTGGAGTGGGTGTATGTTGTGCAGTTGGTTACCGAGCGGGCGCGAAGCGACCGTGAGGTTTCTCCTCAACTTACTAGACAAATTTACATGTGACCCGGCCCGGCCATACATACGCTTTTCGGAAGCTAATAACTTTGCAACCACTGCTCCGATTGAGATTATGTCTTCACCTTTGGATAGGTCCATCAAATGAATGTTGTTTTTGGTATGGTGCGTTCTGATAGAGGTGGTACCACAGCGCGTGGCAGTTGGCAAACGCGTACGTCGAAATGAACAAAATACCTTGCTAAAATGATTATGGATAAAAAATGGCTGTATTATTCTAAACATTGATGTATACGCTGAAGCATGCAGCGCTCAGGACGCACTCCCTTTTGGCGGATTTGGAAAGGAGATCATGAACAGTTTAATACAACTTAATTTTTATGTTGGCATGCCTTGCGGCCTGGAAATTTTTCTGGAGGACTAAAATGACTAAAAGGACTGTGTTACTACCACGTGTGCTCCCTTACCGTTTCATATTTCAAACCTGTTTTAGCTTTACCAGAGCGCGCTTCATTTGTACTTTCAGCAGAATGAACAAAATGACTTACTTGGATTAACTAACATGTATTAATTTGCATCTCGTTTCTGAATTATATTGATGTTGCACGTCCAGATGTCATGTTTGAACCGTGTCGTACGACACTGACGACCTCTGCTCCGTCCGGCGGCAGCTACCTGACGGTGACGTTTGTGATCGAGGCGATGGCGGCGGCCAACGCCATCATCCACTGGCGGCGGCAGCGGCAGCTGAAGCGGGTGAGAGAACCAGGGTCGGCTCCCGCACGGAGCGGCGCTGTGAGCTGTGGGCTGTGAGCTGTAAGCTGTAAGCTGTGAGCTGTGAGCTGTGAGCTGTGAGCTGTGGGCTGTGGGATGTGAGCTGTGGGCTGTGGGCTGTGAGCTGTGAGCTGTGAGCTGTGGGCTGTGAGCTGTGTCAGTGAGGGCCGCGCGGCTGTGACGCCACTGTGTGTCGGCGGCGGCCGTCGGCGGCAGGACGCTCTGTGTCGGCTGCGTGTTACCCGCCCGACCCCGGCCCGGGCGGGTAACAGCGGCCCCACTATGAACTGCGCCGCTGTACTCACTGTAGGCCTGCCAGCGCGGCGGTTTGTTCAGCTCGGCCGGCCCTTTGTCGTGTCTCGTGCACCCCTCCACCTCCGCCTGACTGCTGCACCATCTGTCTGCACTCACTCCCCCCGCTGTGCTGCCGCCTGCTGACCCTGAGTGCCGCCGTCACTGTTCCGGGTCCGGCTCTGACACCGCACAGCACCACATTGGGATCGAGGTGGATTTTTTTACCCCCAAAAAAGGTTGGTATTGAATGTAGTTTGCTAACTGAATATATGCATCTATTAATTATTTTGTCCAAAAAAATGTCGGCATGTGATGGCACTCTGAGTCTGGCTGACGTCACGGCAGGCCGCCGTCGGCAGCAGCGGTGACCGCGCCGTCCCCCTGACCCCGCTGGTGTCGCTCCTCCCCCGCAGGCAGCCAGCTCCGAGTCTCCGGTCCGGCTCGTCTCTCTAGAGGTCATTGTATGTACTCTGCCGGCTGTCCGGACGTGTCCCGTGTGTAGAGCCGACTGCTCGGCGGCTGCGGTGTGCCCGCCCCGTGCACGCGCGCCTGCCTGCCTGGCTGGTTGCCCAGTGTCTGTCGGCTGTATGGCTGGCTGACTTTCTTCCCGGTTCTTGAGCGTCGCTTGCTGGCTCGTACTGACCAGTTATAGTACACACATCCTAACAAGATGTGACATAAGCGACCGAAAGCGTTCATTTACCAGCTGATATTGCTTCGAATTTGCAGTGAGATGATAGGGCCATTGTAGGGCTAACATCGAATGTGCTAAATATTTACAGTGAGGCATATATTTGTTTTGGCACAAACATTGAAGGATACATATCAAGTTATGGAAAGGTTGAGTGAAATTGAAGTAATTGGACGAAAATTTAGCATGATGCCAAGTGCAAATAAACTTTTATTTAGATGCATTTCGATGGATTGGAAATAAGATACGACGTTTCTTGCAATATGTACACATACATGTACCTCAGCTTCATACCCAATATAATATATGCTACATATGAAAACTGTGAATAGCCTTATTTTCTAATTGTGTAGCCAGCATGTTTTTGAATGTACTTTGTTCTCGTTTATGGTTATTTGAATTGTGATTTTTTTTTGCCCATCCTGACGTTCAAAATCTGGTCTTGTGATGAGTCATACTGAATGTTTGGTTGGTATTGAATGTATTTTGCTAACTGTCAATATATGCATCTATTAATTATTTTGTCAAACATGCAATGGTGTTACAAATACATCATTTTACTCCATTTACTACGAGACAGTCGTGCTATTTTGAATGATTTAAAGTCATGTTCTATTTGTCCGTGTTAGCGGTTGTGGATCGTTTGGCGTTTCTCAGCTCACTGCATCCAGGTATCCTTGACACCTGGTTACGGCCATTTGGCATGCCGTTAAAGGGAAATAATTACCTTTTCCCACACAAAAAAAAATGGAGTTATTACTTGAAATCGACAGACGAGACCAAAATATATTGTAAATTCATCACATTTTGTATAAAAACTTTCCTACCGAAAGATATTTCAAGTTAAAGTTGATCAGTGTTCCACACTTTTAACGACCGGTACTTGCAAGTACTTTGGTTCTCATCGACTGCGTGCTTTTCCCGTATTGCTTTTTTACGCATTGAAGTGGAAAATGTATTTTGCGTTCTGCTTGTGATTATATGCCCGACGACCCTCTACAATTAACAGCCATTGAATAAAAAGGTAACCGAATTAGCAGTTAACTGATGCATATAACGGCGGCCTAAATTCTTAAATTTAGATCACGTCATTTTAATACCATAAGAAATTGAAATTGCCAAAGAAATTGTTGCTAACCAAATCAAAAGTTTATTATTTCCCTTTGAAGGGAGATAATCACCTTTGGATTTTGTTAGCAACAATTTCGTTGGCTACCGTTATGGTATTAAAATGTTGTTATCTAAATTTAAGAATTCAATACAATTATTCCCCAATTCAAAGTTGGAAGCTTGGGAAAATTAATGATCGGTATTTTCCCTCCACTATTGGAAAGCGCAACATCTGGCGCTTTTGCATCAATCTGTTCAACGTTGTTTAATGGGCACTTGAAAAACAAATCGCCGGCACTAAATAGGTCGCCGTAGTTTAGCTTGGCACCGTCCGTCCGGTGCCAAGCTAAACTGCCGATGTTAATGCACTTTTTTCAAATGATTGTTGATTGTTCATAAAATTTTGGCACATATTCGCAAAAGATAGAGTGCAGGAAACATATTGCATACCTTCATGACAAATAACAATGCGTAGGGAGGCTAATTTACTGAATTCGTTACCGAGTACTTGCTGAGTACCGACCGATATAAGCGTGGATCGCTGATCGGTAGGAAACTGGCAATATCCTTCGGTAGGAATGTTTATATGCAAAATGTGATGAATTTACGTGATATTTTGGCCTCGTCCATCGATTTCAGGTGCTAACTCCATTTTTGTGGAAAAAGGTGATTATCTCCCTTTAAGTAAATTGGTATGGATTCACTCCCGTCAATTGTAATGTACTATGGTTGTGTACCGACTAGTTTTCCTGGTGTGCATTCGTTAATTGTTTTATGAACTGTACTTTGTGAAGTGGTCCTCGTTCTTATGCGCATTTGTCCGCGATACTGAAGCACAACTGCACAAACTCGTGGTATATGGCCATTGCTATAACTGGGTATTTAAAATTAGGAAGTGATTTTTTTATATTTTATATTTCTCTCCAGGGCTGCGAAGTCGGAGTCTTAAGTCGGAGTCGGTCGTAGTCCCTAAAATCTTACCGACTCCAGCCCGGAGTCGGAGTCGATTTTTTGGCGATTACTTTGGTCGGTATAATAGTCGTCGGCCTAGGGACATTAACTTTACACCCCTTCAAAAGAAAATGAGTGGAAAATGAAACCTATAGTTTACTCATCTAGCGGTAGATTTCCGCCTGATGAAGATAGGGCAATAATTTTAACGTCATCTGATGATGATTGGGGTTTTGGACGCACCGACTCTTATGATCACACGGTTCCCATTTTAACGTCATCGTGCTCGTTTCGTCATGGAAATTCAAATCATACCATGGTGACCAGGTTACCTAAGTCAAATTCAAATTTTGACCTCGGGTCAAGGTAATTTAAGGTCATGTGGTGAACCAGGTATGTCGTGCTGCGCAATGTCGGACGCGTCTCGACGAAACATACACAGTGGTGCCGGTCTCACATTCTTATCTTCATTTTACGCTATCCAGAGTTATTGGCAAATAAGTGTGCTTGGGTCATCAATAATGAGCCATGATAACATAATCTTAAAATAATTATTCTGATCTAATGCATATCCTCTCATACGAAACCATTCGTATATTTTATCGTTGGCTGATGAAGGGAAGGTCACGAAACTGACCTGACCTTTGGTCATCGATATTTTTATATAAAAAACGAGATAGCAGGGCCGTGGGTATCTATGACTTGATTACGTCCTGTGAGTTTTGAAGTGCTCAGCCAAACACTGACCAGTGGCTGTGGCACGACCACAAAGGATCTAGCTCGCTTGTACATTTAACTATGTTTAAAACAAATTTGACTTTGTAAAAGTTGTTTAGATTTCCGTTTAAAATCAGGAAAGATGCCAATTTTCGGTCGATTTCAGCCGTTTTCAGCCGCATGGCATCCGCCCTTGAGCACCCCCAATGAATTTGGGAAATCCACACCCCTGACCAGACTGGTTACTGATTCGACTCTGATTGAATCGATTGGAATCGTTCTATCAAAATCCCTTGAATCAAAGGAGAATCGATTCTCCACCTGATTTGTTGATTCATGAATCATGATTGAATCAAAACCGCATAGAAACAATGCTGATTGAATCAAAAAGAATGTGCAATGTTATTTCAATCTTGATTTTTTCTTTCTTTCTTTTAATCGGAAAAATAATTTCTCAAAATGGTTATCCATGAATCAAACGGTGACTGAATCATTCATATTCCCAAGTGAATCGTGATTTAATCCTTCCAAAAAAAGGTGACTCAATAACCAGTCTGCCCCTGACTGTGACTGGTAGACTTGGTTGCCGGAGGTGAGGCGGCGGAAAGTGGCGCACTGACTGGCCAGCTGTAAGACAGCGCAGGATTCGGGAGCAGCAGCGGCTCCAGCGAAGACGAGCTGGAACGAGCTGTGGCTGAAGCCCTGCTGCTACGAGCTGGGTCGGCGGCGGCTGGCTGCGCTCGCCGCTTGGTGCCCGTTTCGCGGGTTCCGCCGCCTGCAGGCGAGCTCAACTGGGTGGATGCGCGGCCGGCACGCCGCGCCCGTGCTCGGGCGGCGTAGCATTGTTCTCCATACTGTTAAGAATAAAGACAAACGGAAAAAATAGATGGGATTACAGATATTACTGTATAGCATGCGGTTGGAGAACGGATAGAGACCGGAGTCGGGGTCCGAGTCGGAATCCGAGTCCGAGTCCGAGTCCGAGTCCGAGTCCGAGTCCGAGTCCGAGTCCGAGTCGGAGTCGGGGTTGGAGTTGGAGTTGGAGTTGGAGTTGGAGTTGGAGTTGGAGTTGGAGTTGGAGTTGGAGTTGGAGTCGATGTCGGAGTCGATGTCGGAGTCGATGTCGGAGTCGATTTTTTCAGGCCGGAGTTGGAGTCCGAGTTGCTTAAAGGGAAATAATGACCTTTTTCCACTAAAATGGAGTTAGCACTTGAAATCGCCAGACGAGATCAAAATATATTGTAAATTCATCACATTTTGCATGAAAACTTTCCTACCGAAAGATATTTCAAGTTAAAGTTGATAAGCGTTCCACACTTTTAACGACCGGTACTTGCACTATTTCTGACCTTTTGTCAAGTACTTTTGGTCCTCATCAAACTGCGGGCTTTTCCCGTATTATTTTTTTACGCAATGGAGTGGAAAATATATTGTGCGTTCTGCTTGTTGTGATTATATGCCCGGCGATCTTCTAAAACTAACAGCGATTGGAAAAAGTGGCAATAAAATCGGAAGCTCATCGATGCACATCAACGCGGCATAGTTAGTGGTTGCGACCCTTAATTTTTGCAATTCGATTCATTTGTTTTCAACATTAGGAGTTGTGTATAGTTTGTCTGTGGCTGTATATAACACTATGCTTTATTTTATCATGAAAAATAATAATTTTTCCCAAAAAACTAACGAACAATAACACAAAACTGGCAATTAAATCAGAAGCTCATCGATGCACATCGACGGCGACCTATTTAGCGTCGGCGATTTGTTTACAAAGTCATTGTCATTCTTCTCGGCGCACTTAACCATCTCGGCGCACTTGGCGAGTTGTTCCTGATTAGTATACCCAAGTCCCGTAGCAGGCTTTGTTAATGACGTCATTGGTGCCATTCTTGTGTAGCATTGCAAAATATATCTGATTTCGAGTTGAAAGCTAATTAAAGACTTATTCAAATGATTGTTTTTAAGTTTGAATTTTCTTGTTAATCATTATTAAAGGTATTTTATCACTGTATTTCATAGTAGTTGACACTTCAGAAACTTGTGACGTAATAATATTGTATCCAATATGCATTTCCCTCACCTTTTGCCATTGTGGCGCAGTGCCGAGTGCTTTGCGAATACTAGCTTGCCTGGGGTTCAATTCATTCCGCTCTTATTTTATTCGAGTTGGTATAGTTTGCATGTTGTTGTTATTCATGACTTATACTGATAGTCAGTCATGCATCACGGATGCTTCACGGATTGCTTCACGGATCAGAGCGCTGCTCGAACGCACGCTAGTAGCGCTTTCGTTCTCCATGGCAACCAGGCGTGAGCCAATGAAAAGCCAGAACGTATTCCCTTTCTGGCTTTTGATTGGCTGACGCCTGGTTGCCATGGAGAACGAAAGCGCTACTAGCGGGTGTCCGAGCAGCGCTCAGTTTGATCGGAAATGTCACAGAGGCTCCACAAATGCCGCACTCGATGTTAACAATGGTAGGGAAGGACGAATTTGTCAATGACCTTCATGATGTACACAAGGTACTTGTTTTGTATTTCTTCCAAACTTACAACTTTGAATTTGGGAATAATTTTATTTAATTCTTAAATTTAAATAAAATAATTTTAAAAATATAACGGGAGCCTAAGAAATTGTTGCTAACAAAATCAAAAGGTCATTATTTCCCTTTAACCCGCGCACTGCAGGGGGTTTGCGCCGGACACGAACTGCAGGGGGGGATGATTTCCGCCCCCCCCCCGTGAGATCTTGAAAACTACGCTACGTAGCGACAAGCGAAAAAGGCATTTGATAGCTTGATACAAGATCTATCGAAAGTATTTCAGTATTTTTTATGTCAGGTCAAAATTGAGGTCATCAAAGGTCAAATTTTCCAGTTTTTTTCTTCCTGTTTTAGGACTTCGCTCCAGAAATTCCCATATATCTCGGAAACTATGCTAGTTAGAAACAAACGGAAAAAAGCAAACGCCAGCCAGTTAAATTTTCAATCGGCAAGGTGTCTTCAAATTTGATCTTAGGTCAATATTTGAGGCTCCAGAGGTCAAAAAGGGGGAAAATTCCGTTTTTTGCAAAAGGGGTTTTCGCTATTAACTTTTTAGTTAATAAAGATAACGGAAAACTGTTTACGCCATTGTGTTTATCTCGTCAAGGCACTTCGAATGATATACATGGTGACCTTGTTAAGTCAGCTAAAAAAAAAATGACCTCAGGTCAAGGTCAAGTGGTGACCCAAGTAGGGAATGTTGCATATGGGAAGACGTGCCTCGACGAGACAAACACATTGATGTCTGTTTTACTCCCCTATCTTCATTATGTCGGGAGTTATTGAAGAAAAAAAAGTGATGGTGACCTCGCATGACCTCAAATGACCCTATAGGGGTCACTGAACAAAACCTACACTTGAATCATCAAACATATCCTATAATAACATGATCCAGAAGTAATTGGGCTAATATCATGCATATCCTTGAAATAGGAAGCATTTGTATATTTCCCCATTGACTTATTATGGGGAGGTTACGAAATTGATCTGGCCTTAGATCACCGACATCAAAATTCCGAGATATACGAATTGTTAGTACTTATGCCCTTATAACATTCTGTAAGTTTCAAACTGATCGGTGAGAAACTCTGGCTTTGCACAACTGCAAACATTTTTGGAGGTGGGGTCACTTGACCTGGTCTGGTGACCTGACCTGAGATGACCCGAGGTTATTTTTTTCCCAAAGTGTGCGCAATTGATGTCATAACAGGTGTGCCAAAACTCGGCGGCGCTTCGCGCCGCCGCTTTTTCGCTATCTGCGAAAAACCTGAGGGGGGGGGGCGGAAATCACCCCCCCCCCCTCCCTGCAGTGCGCGGGTTAAATTCGGTCGACTCCGCAGCCCTGTTTCTCTCGACAAACCTTATTAGAGATTTGTGGAAATAATTGTCAAATTTAATCACCGGCTGGTTGGGTCCCCCTACGACAAAAGAGAAACGGTGAAAGCCAGTACACAATGTAGTGAGGCCTAGGAGTAGGCACCGTCATATTTCTTCCGGCGCCGTCATCGAAAATAGACTGCCACTAATATTACTAACCCATTTAACGCTTGGTCATAGAAGCCGGCCTGTGCATTTGTGCAAGGTTGTGATATTTGATGTAGCGCGATGTCTCTTGGCTAAATTGCTACATGGAGCCGTTTGTGCACCCACCACGTTTCTTGTGTGTGAGCTTTGTGAAGCGCCTGTGTACTATAGTGTGCCTATTCCGCCCACAAGCAACTGGACTGTGTCCCGTCGGAGGGCGCTCTGGCGTCCGCCCAGTTCGGGGTGATCACCGTGCCGGTACGGCCCCCCGCGCTCTCACAGGTACGCTCCCCGCCCCGGCCTGTCCCCCCTGCACTCCTCCCCCTGCCCCCCTGCCGCCTGCGCCGCCGTACGCTGGCGATTATGTTCATCCGAATCGGACTGCCGCAGCTTTCCGCGTAGCCGTATATGTGATGCGTATGTGTGTGGTGAGGATTGGTTTCGTCAGTTGGCGGCGGAGGCCAACTGACCCCCCCCCCCCCCCCCCCTCTGTACTAGTTGCTGTCTGTGTTGTGACTTGTGAGCTACTGTATGTTTAGTGGTAAGATACTGCAAGGGTAATGCTGCTCCACTGCTTTTGTTTCCTTATTGCTAGTTAAGATTGTATGCCAGATCCTATCTCAATTCCATATCGCATGATTCTGCCTCAGATGAAATATATTACGGCGATCAGTACTGCTAAGCAATAAGCATGCATTGCTTAGCAGTAGCATTAAAAGCAGCATTAAATGCGTTCAACGGCGAACTAGCAATTTTATGCATTATTGGATTCATGGCAGCCCGATGTTTTCTTTATTGTGGCCATACATGCTGCATTCCTTTTTAGCCTTTGTTTCTTGTTTTCGAACGATCATAGCCATTCATTAGCATATGTACAGGAAAATGTTAATAGGTTGTGTGGGCAAAGAGGAAGAGCTTGTGCACACAAAGTAGACATTTTCTCGACTTAGAACCATGCTTTCCCTAAACTGAGCCTATCCGCTGTTCCGGAGCTACCGCTCTGGTGCCGGCGATCTAGTTTTCCACGCTGTATTTCCGTCCACGCTGTATTTCCTCGCTAATACAGCGTGGACGGGCGTTATTGCCGTGCGGTGTGTGCAATCTCCACTGTATGGTGATCCTGCGACCGTTACTCACTCTGACCGGACGCTATGAGCACCGAATGGGTCAATCCTGATCTGGTCGGACGCTGACCGGGTCAATACTAGATCTAGTCTGATACTGGTTCTGATCTCGTCTGATACGACACTAACTTAACGTTGACCTGCCGCTGTCTCGGCTTTGTCTGTTGTTGACGCTGGCCTGGCGCTGACCTTGTCTGACCCTGGTGCTGACCTTGTCTGACCCTGGTGCTGACCTTGTCTGACCCTGGTGCTGACCTTGTCTGACCCTGGTGCTGACCTGGTCTGACCATGGTGCTGACCTGGCGCTGACCTTGTCTGATCCTGATGCTGACCTGGTCTGACCTTGTCTGACCCTGGTGCTGACCCTGGTGCTGACCTGGCGCTGACCTTGTCTGACCCTGATGCTGACCTGGTCTGACCATGGTGCTGACCTTGTCCGACCCTGGTGCTGACCTGGCGCTGACCTTGTCTGACCCTGGTGTTGACCTGGTCTGACCCTGATGCTGACCTGGTCTGACCCTGATGCTGACCTGGTCTGACCGTGCCCCTGATGCTGACGCTGTGCCGACCCGCGACAGAGGGCCGAGACGCCGGACAACAGCCTGAGCGGCTCGGCCCGCAGCTCGACGGCCGGCGTGGTGGACTCGAGCTCTCCGGCCGCTTCCGAGGAGGAGATGCGACTCCTCGAGCCAGGTATGGACGTGTTACCTTATCTGACGTCGGTTTGTGGAACTATAGAAACAACAGGGGTAACACGTATTCTGCGCATTTGAATATCATATTTAATGCAGCAGTATTTACACATGATCGCTTATAGTTGCTAAGTTAAGTAATACCAAGTAAAACAGGTTGACTCTTCTATTCTATTGCGTGCGTGTATCAGGCATGCGACTTGCTAGCGTTTTAGCATTTTCATATCTTAATTTGACGTTCATGAATCTTCAGCCCACTGACGTTCTTATGACAATCATTGCCTTCACTTCTGGTTCTTTCAGATCCTGTCTCACTGAACGAATACTACAACATCACGGAAACCGTCGAGATGGGCAAGATGGCTTCGTTCTTTTTCTCCAAATGTACGGTATATAGCTCTGTGGTGTGACTGTGGTACATCACTGTACGTTTAGACGGGACATGAACCCTGAGTTCAACGTAAGCTGTCATCACGTCGTGTCTTTTGTCGGATGACGATAGTCGGGTGCGGCGACGTGTCTGTACGCACCTGACTATCGGTCGGTCTGTTCACTGTGCTCACTCTGCTCTATCGGCCGGCGTAGTCTGCTCACTGGGTTTTGGTTGCGAAGGGTTCGGTCGGCTGTGGCTGTGACACGGCGTGTTCTGCCGGTCTCAGTCGGGGTGAACCTGTTCTACCTCATGATCGCCATGTACCTGTACGGAGACCTGGCCATCTACGCCGCCGCCGTGGCCAAATCCCTGCGAGACGTCGGATGGTGAGAGACGTGATACATTCGTACCCCCCGCGCCCCACCCCACCACACACACACACACTGGGGAAAGAGGCGGTACCAAGACCGCTTCCGTGACATATAACCAGACTTGTGCCTGGATCCCGAAGTTGGATGTGGAATGTGGTGGATCCCTCGGCATCAAATGCATGCAGATATTGGGATCCTCCTGGATCCTTCGGCGTAAATTGTAGATCCCACGGCATACAATATATCAGGATCTGGGATCTGTGTGGATCCCTCAGCTTATTGTGTACCTGGATCTGGTGTTCCATGTGGATCCTGGGGCACAGGACACTGATATCCGGATATCAGCTGGATCCCGGGATCCAGGCACATGTCTGCATATAACATTAACAAATATTATAGCTATCACCTAAGCAGAATGATTATATCGGTGCGCTACGCCTTTCTTTTGCCATTCGGGTCGCAACATAATGTATTCTGACTGCCCATTGCCTGTGTGTGTTTGATCAGTACGTACGTGCCGGCGAACCACACGTGTAACGCCACCATCCCGCTGACGGACCCGTGCTGGGCGGGCCTGGAGCTGACCAGATGGGACGCCTACCGCATATTCCTGGTGAGTACCGACTACCGCCTACCCGCTCTGCCGAGTCAAACGGCAAACATTCAAAACGAACACAGCACACAGAGCAATGTGCAGAGGCAATGTGCAGACGACAAGCCAGAACACCCTGATGAGATGGCTGTTTTGGCTTGCAATGCTTTGAGATTGAGACGGCAGTGTTGTTTCCGTCAGGTTGTAATCTATATCTTCTGAAAAAGATATGCTGGGAATGGCAGGTATGTTTAATTATTGTATGGTATTCTAAAACATTTTGTTTCCTTGCAGATCGCGTTCGTTGTCACCCTGGGATCGTTCGTGTTCTTCAATGTGCAGAAGACGAAGTATCTACAGATGCTGACCACCCTGATGAGATGGGCAGGTGAGCGTCGTGCTCTGAACCGGCATATGTCTGCATGCATAGTCGAAAAGTAAGACAATTTGAAAAGACCGAATTTATATATGAATCAAAACGAGAAATTAAACTAGAACTTCCTACATACTTGTGGCTTGTCGAATCAACTGAGTGAAATGAACCCCGTTGTCCATGCATCCCTTCATAACCCCAATCAGGTGGAGTTCCAACAAGGTTAACATGTATCAATCGATGTGCCACGCCCGCTTTTATGATAATATAACATGCCATGTCTATGTACCAAGTCGCGTCTTTGCTGAAGTACGGGGTGGCAGCGAAGCCCGTCGGCGTCCTCGTGTGGACCTGGTTTGTTCACCTCATGCTGGGATTAAGTTGAGTCAGGTGATGCAACAGTTCACAAGTTTTACGCATGTTTATGCTATTGAAGTGAGCCGAAGAATTGATTGAAGGCTTCCAATTACCTAGTTTTTCCATTCGTTTTTAACACGTGTTTTTGGTCTGCTGGTTACGCGCTCGCTCGTCCTTCCGTGGTTCATGAGCAAAATCTGATTATGAGCGGCCCGGCCCGGCCCGGCCCGTGGCGACGCTTTTGAGAAGCTCATATATCTGCAACCGCACGTCCGATTGACAAACGGACTTCTTTGCTGAGCAGCCCCATCTAACCCACCCTATTTGAGACCAGTGCCGACTCATGTGGGTGACTACCACTGCGCGTGGCGCGTGCCGCGTGAGGGGTGTTGAAGAGTATTTTCTCGCAATAACTCCGCAACGGCTGGGCAGATTATGTGCAAATTTCGTGTGTGGTTAGGGACCCTCAGCCGCCACTTTCACACAATTCAGGGGTGGGTTCCTTTGCACGTGCGCACGTGCACACCCCTATTCTGTATCTCAGGAACTGCTGAGCCGATTGTGTTCAAATTTGGTGTGTGGTTAGGGACGTCTCAGCCCCCACTTTCCCACAAGTCAAAGGTGGGTGCCTCTGCACGTGCGCATGTGCGCACCCTTTTTTGTATCTCAGAAACTACTTGCCCGATCGAGTTGAAATTCCCCATACAATATTTCCTTCGCGCTCGCTCGTTCATCGCTAACTACGGCGCCTTACTGGTTTGTATGACCTGAGTACTGAAGTACCAATGCTTATGTTCAGGTTGCGGTCGTTGCTAGCACCTGTGTCCGTCTGACTGCCGGTGGTGCGCCCTGCCTCCACAGCGTTCGGCCTGATGGTGGTGCTGGCGCTGCGGCGTCTGGTGGCCGCCGGTCGGCCGCTGGGCCGTCCCCCGGCCGTGCGCGCCGCCGGCCTGCCCACCCTGTTCGGCGTCTGCGTCTACTCGTTCATGTGCCACCACTCGCTGCCCTCGCTCATCACGCCCATCTCCAACAAAAGCCGCATCACAGGTGAGGCCGCACTGCTCCGCCACCCCCGGCTGATCGGGGCCCTCGCTCATCACGCCCATCGCCAACAAAAGCCGCATCACAGGTGAGGCCCCACTGCTCCGCCACCCCCGGCTGATCGGGGCCCTCGCTCATCACGCCCATCTCCAACAAAAGCCGCATCACAGGTGAGGCCGCACTGCTCCGCCACCCCCGGCTGATCGGGGCCCTCGCTGCCACTCGGCGTGCAAGCCTGGGTGACAGAAGTGTATGGCCGCGTAGCGCCGGCCAACATCCTTAGTTCAAGTCAGAATGATTAAGCTTAAGTGCCGCTCCCATCTGACCCGTGATTCAGCTCGTGCCTAGTGTGTATTGAAATCACTTGGTGCTGCTGCTGTTATGATGGCTTGGCTTTCGATGCCTGTGGTCTGACCTGACCTGAGTGTCCACTGCCCATCTGTCGTGCAGCGCTGCTGGCCGCGGACTACGTGCTGATCCTGGCCTTCTACCTGCTGCTGGCCTTCACCGGCATCTTCGCCTTCCCGTCCCTGTACGACCTGTACACCCTCAACTTCGTGCCCTGTGACGAGGGACGGACCATCGGCTGGTTCGAGGTGCGTGGCGCGTCCGACGCTGGACGATCATGACCGGATTTTTCGGCCCGATTTGGAGTAGATGCTTCACATCCACTCCAGTTTAAGTGGATGCACTCGTGTTATTAGCTTCCGTTGCATTGCCTTGTATTGATTGTCATGGTTTGTACTGCAGTGAGTGTTTGCTCCACCATGCTGTGGACGCCCAGGGTTGACCACCGGCTCTGTCTGTTGCAGCAACTGCTGGACTACTTCCTGACGCTGTTCCCGGTGTTCACGCTCTCCACCAACTTCCCCATCATCGCCATCACGCTGCGCAACAACCTGCAGACGCTGTGCCTGACCGAGGGCCGGCGGCACGGCGTGTTCATGCGCCGCATCCTGTTCCCGGTGCTGGCGCTCGTGCCGCCCGCCATCGTCGCGATCGGTACGCGGAGTGGCCAGCTCCTTTTGGAACAGGATATCCTGTAGTGACTTTAGTCTGCTGAGTGTGGGTCTAATGGCTACTGGTGAATTGTAATTTCGTAGTGTTACGTTGGAGAGACAATGGTGGTGATAGGTCGCCATGTTAACTGTTGGCCAGTATCTTAGCCATCTGTACTGAAGCCCCAGCCCATGTAAACTGTGCTACCATGGAGGCATGTTTGGCTTCGGCTCCAGAACCGTACGTGTTGGGAATCAGTACTGTTCCCGCGATAGGCTCCCTATCTGCTTGTGTTTCAGTGCGCCCTACTCACCCTCACCCTGTCAGCTGTGTTGCAGTGTTACAGTACTCCGCACTCACCTCCTGACCGTGTTGTGTTGCAGTGTTTCAGTACTCCGCACTCACCTCCTGACCGTGTTGTGTTGCAGTGTTTCAGTACTCCGCACTCACCTCCTGACCGTGTTGTGTTGCAGTGTTTCAGTACTCCGCACTCACCTCCTGACCGTGTTGTGTTGCAGTGTTTCAGTACTCAGCACTCACCTCCTGACCGTGTTGTGTTGCAGTGTTTCAGTACTCCGCACTCACCTCCTGACCGTGTTGTGTTGCAGTGTTTCAGTACTCCGCACTCACCTCCTGACCGTGTTGTGTTGCAGTGTTTCAGTACTCCGCACTCACCTCCTGACCGTGTTGTGTTGCAGTGTTTCAGTACTCCGCACTCACCTCCTGACCGTGTTGTGTTGCAGTGTTTCAGTACTCCGCACTCACCTCCTGTCCGTGTTGTGGTGCAGTGTTTCAGTACTCCGCACTCACCTCCTGACCGTGTTGTGTTGCAGTGTTTCAGTACTCCGCACTCACCTCCTGACCGTGTTGTGTTGCAGTGTTTCAGTACTCCGCACTCACCTCCTGACCGTGTTGTGTTGCAGTGTTTCAGTACTCCGCACTCACCTCCTGACCGTGTTGTGTTGCAGTGTTGCTGTGTTTCAGTACTCCGCACTCACCTCCTGTCCGTGTTGTGTTGCAGTGTTTCAGTACTCCGCACTCACCTCCTGACCGTGTTGTGTTGCAGTGTTTCAGTACTCCGCACTCACCTCCTGTCCGTGTTGTGGTGCAGTGTTGCAGTACTCCGCACTCACCTCCTGCCCGTGTTGTGTTGCAGTGCTGTAGTGTTTCAGTACTCCGCACTCACCGCCTGCCCGTGTTGTGTCGCAGTGTTTCAGTACTCCGCACTCACCTCCTGACCGTGTTGTGTTGCAGTGTTGCAGTACTCCGCACTCACCTCCTGACCGTGTTGTGTTGCAGTGTTTCAGTACTCCGCACTCACCTCCTGCCCGTGTTGTGTTGCAGTGTTTCAGTGTTTCAGTACTCCGCACTCACCTCCTGCCCGTGTTGTGTTGCAGTGTTGCAGTACTCCGCACTCACCTCCTGTCCGTGTTGTGTTGCAGTGTTTCAGTACTCCGCACTCACCTCCTGTCCGTGTTGTGTTGCAGTGTTGCAGTACTCCGCACTCACCTCCTGACCGTGTTGTGTTGCAGTGTTGCAGTACTCCGCACTCACCTCCTGACCGTGTTGTGTTGTAGTGTTTCAGTACTCTGCACTCACCTCCTGCCCGTGTTGTGTTGCAGTGTTGCAGTACTCCGCACTCACCTCCTGTCCGTGTTGTGTTGCAGTGTTTCAGTACTCCGCACTCACCTCCTGACCGTGTTGTGTTGCAGTGTTTCAGTACTCCGCACTCACCTCCTGACCGTGGTGTGTTGCAGTGTTTCAGTACTCCGCACTCACCTCCTGACCGTGTTGTGTTGCAGTGTTTCAGTACTCCGCACTCACCTCCTGACCGTGTTGTGTTGCAGTATCTCAGTACTCAGCACTCACCTCCTGACCGTGTTGTGTTGCAGTGTTTCAGTACTCCGCACTCACCTCCTGACCGTGTTGTGTTGCAGTGTTGCAGTACTCCGCACTCACCTCCTGTCCGTGTTGTGTTGCAGTGTTTCAGTACTCCGCACTCACCTCCTGCCCGTGTTGTGTTGCAGTGTTTCAGTACTCCGCACTCACCTCCTGACCGTGTTGTGTTGCAGTGTTGCAGTACTCCGCACTAACCTCCTGACCGTGTTGTGTTGCAGTGTTTCAGTACTCCGCACTCACCTCCTGCCCGTGTTGTGTTGCAGTGTTTCAGTACTCCGCACTCACCTCCTGACCGTGTTGTGTTGCAGTGTTGCAGTACTCCGCACTCACCTCCTGACCGTGTTGTGTTGCAGTGTTTCAGTACTCCGCACTCACCTCCTGACCGTGTTGCAGTACTCCGCACTCACCTCCTGACCGTGTTGTGTTGCAGTGTTTCAGTACTCCACACTCACCTCCTGCCCGTGTTGTGGTGCAGTGTTGCAGTGTTTCAGTACTCCGCACTCACCTCCTGCCCGTGTTGTGTTGCTGTGTTTCAGTACTCCGCACTCACCTCCTGCCCGTGTTGTGTTGCAGTGTTGCAGTACTCCGCACTCACCTCCTGCCCGTGTTGTGGTGCAGTGTTGCAGTGTTTCAGTACTCCGCACTCACCTCCTGCCCGTGTTGTGTTGCAGTGTTTCAGTACTCCGCACTCACCTCCTGTCCGTGTTGTGTTGCAGTGTTTCAGTACTCCGCACTCACCTCCTGACCGTGTTGTGTTGTAGTGTTTCAGTACTCCGCACTCACCTCCTGACCGTGTTGTGTTGCAGTGTTTCAGTACTCCGCACTCACCTCCTGACCGTGTTGTGTTGCAGTGTTTCAGTACTCCGCACTCACCTCCTGACCGTGTTGTGTTGCAGTGTTGCAGTACTCCGCACTCACCTCCTGACCGTGTTGTGTTGCAGTGTTGCAGTACTCCGCACTCACCTCCTGTCCGTGTTGTGTTGCAGTGTTTCAGTACTCCGCACTCACCTCCTGACCGTGTTGTGTTGCAGTGTTTCAGTACTCCGCACTCACCTCCTGACCGTGTTGTGTTGCAGTGTTGCAGTACTCCGCACTCACCTCCTGACCGTGTTGTGTTGCAGTGTTGCAGTACTCCGCACTCACCTCCTGACCGTGTTGTGTTGCAGTGTTTCAGTACTCCGCACTCACCTCCTGACCGTGGTGTGTTGCAGTGTTTCAGTACTCCGCACTCACCTCCTGACCGTGTTGTGTTGCAGTGTTTCAGTACTCCGCACTCACCTCCTGACCGTGTTGTGTTGCAGTGTTTCAGTACTCCGCACTCACCTCCTGACCGTGTTGTGTTGCAGTGTTGCAGTGTTTCAGTACTCCGCACTCACCTCCTGACCGTGTTGTGTTGCAGTGTTTCAGTACTCCGCACTCACCTCCTGACCGTGTTGTGTTGCAGTGTTTCAGTACTCCGCACTCACCTCCTGACCGTGTTGTGTTGCAGTGTTTCAGTACTCCGCACTCACCTCCTGACCGTGTTGTGTTGCAGTGTTTCAGTACTCCGCACTCACCTCCTGACCGTGTTGTGTTGCAGTGTTTCAGTACTCCGCACTCACCTCCTGACCGTGTTGTGTTGCAGTGTTGCTGTGTTTCAGTACTCCGCACTCACCTCCTGTCCGTGTTGTGTTGCAGTGTTTCAGTACTCCGCACTCACCTCCTGACCGTGTTGTGTTGCAGTGTTTCAGTACTCCGCACTCACCTCCTGTCCGTGTTGTGGTGCAGTGTTGCAGTACTCCGCACTCACCTCCTGCCCGTGTTGTGTTGCAGTGCTGTAGTGTTTCAGTACTCCGCACTCACCGCCTGCCCGTGTTGTGTCGCAGTGTTTCAGTACTCCGCACTCACCTCCTGTCCGTGTTGTGTTGCAGTGTTTCAGTACTCCGCACTCACCTCCTGCCCGTGTTGTGTTGCAGTGTTTCAGTACTCCGCACTCACCTCCTGCCCGTGTTGTGTTGCAGTGTTTCAGTACTCCGCACTCACCTCCTGACCGTGGTGTGTTGCAGTGTTTCAGTACTCCGCACTCACCTCCTGACCGTGTTGTGTTGCAGTGTTTCAGTACTCCGCACTCACCTCCTGCCCGTGTTGTGTTGCAGTGTCTCAGTACTCCGCACTCACCTCCTGCCCGTGTTGTGTTGCAGTGTTTCAGTACTCCGCACTCACCTCCTGCCCGTGTTGTGTTGCAGTGTTTCAGTACTCCGCACTCACCTCCTGACCGTGGTGTGTTGCAGTGTTTCAGTACTCCGCACTCACCTCCTGACCGTGTTGTGTTGCAGTGTTGCAGTACTCCGCACTCACCTCCTGACCGTGTTGTGTTGCAGTGTTTCAGTACTCCGCACTCACCTCCTGCCCGTGTTGTGTTGCAGTGTTTCAGTGTTTCAGTACTCCGCACTCACCTCCTGCCCGTGTTGTGTTGCAGTGTTGCAGTACTCCGCACTCACCTCCTGTCCGTGTTGTGTTGCAGTGTTTCAGTACTCCGCACTCACCTCCTGCCCGTGGTGTGTTGCAGTGTTGCAGTACTCCGCACTCACCTCCTGACCGTGTTGTGTTGTAGTGTTTCAGTACTCTGCACTCACCTCCTGCCCGTGTTGTGTTGCAGTGTTGCAGTACTCCGCACTCACCTCCTGTCCGTGTTGTGTTGCAGTGTTTCAGTACTCCGCACTCACCTCCTGACCGTGTTGTGTTGCAGTGTTTCAGTACTCCGCACTCACCTCCTGACCGTGTTGTGTTGCAGTGTTTCAGTACTCCGCACTCACCTCCTGCCCGTGTTGTGTTGCAGTGTTTCAGTACTCCGCACTCACCTCCTGCCCGTGTTGTGTTGCAGTGTTTCAGTACTCCGCACTCACCTCCTGACCGTGTTGTGTTGCAGTGTTTCAGTACTCCGCACTCACCTCCTGACCGTGTTGTGTTGCAGTGTTTCAATACTCCGCACTCACCTCCTGCCCGTGTTGTGTTGCAGTGTTTCAGTACTCCGCACTCACCTCCTGTCCGTGTTGTGTTGCAGTGTTTCAGTACTCCGCACTCACCTCCTGACCGTGTTGTGTTGCAGTGTTTCAGTACTCCGCACTCACCTCCTGACCGTGTTGTGTTGCAGTGTTTCAGTACTCCGCACTCACCTCCTGACCGTGTTGTGTTGCAGTGTTTCAGTACTCCGCACTCACCTCCTGACCGTGTTGTGTTGCAGTGTTGCTGTGTTTCAGTACTCCGCACTCACCTCCTGCCCGTGTTGTGTTGCAGTGTTTCAGTACTCCGCACTCACCTCCTGTCCGTGTTGTGTTGCAGTGTCTCAGTACTCCGCACTCACCTCCTGTCCGTGTTGTGTTGCAGTGTTTCAGTACTCCGCACTCACCTCCTGACCGTGTTGTGTTGCAGTGTTTCAGTACTCCGCACTCACCTCCTGTCCGTGTTGTGGTGCAGTGTTGCAGTACTCCGCACTCACCTCCTGCCCGTGTTGTGTTTCAGTGCTGTAGTGTTTCAGTACTCCGCACTCACCGCCTGCCCGTGTTGTGTCGCAGTGTTTCAGTACTCCGCACTCACCTCCTGTCCGTGTTGTGTTGCAGTGTTTCAGTACTCCGCACTCACCTCCTGCCCGTGTTGTGTTGCAGTGTTTCAGTACTCCGCACTCACCTCCTGCCCGTGTTGTGGTGCAGTGTTGCAGTGTCTCAGTACTCTGCACTCACCTCCTGACCGTGTTGTGTTGCAGTGTTTCAGTACTCCGCACTCACCTCCTGACCGTGTTGTGTTGCAGTGTTTCAGTACTCAGCACTCACCTCCTGTCCGTGTTGTGTTGTAGTGTTTCAGTACTCCGCACTCACCTCCTGCCCGTGTTGTGTTGCAGTGTTTCAGTACTCCGCACTCACCTCCTGACCGTGTTGTGTTGCAGTGTTTCAGTACTCCGCACTCACCTCCTGACCGTGTTGTGTTGCAGTGTTTCAGTACTCCGCACTCACCTCCTGCCCGTGTTGTGTTGCAGTGTTTCAGTACTCCGCACTCACCTCCTGACCGTGGTGTGTTGCAGTGTTTCAGTACTCCGCACTCACCTCCTGACCGTGTTGTGTTGCAGTGTTTCAGTACTCCGCACTCACCTCCTGCCCGTGTTGTGTTGCAGTGTCTCAGTACTCCGCACTCACCTCCTGCCCGTGTTGTGTTGCAGTGTTTCAGTACTCCGCACTCACCTCCTGACCGTGTTGTGTTGCAGTGTTTCAGTACTCCGCACTCACCTCCTGACCGTGTTGTGTTGCAGTGTTTCAGTACTCCGCACTCACCTCCTGCCCGTGTTGTGTTGCAGTGTTTCAGTACTCCGCACTCACCTCCTGACCGTGGTGTGTTGCAGTGTTTCAGTACTCCGCACTCACCTCCTGACCGTGTTGTGTTGCAGTGTTTCAGTACTCCGCACTCACCTCCTGCCCGTGTTGTGTTGCAGTGTCTCAGTACTCCGCACTCACCTCCTGCCCGTGTTGTGTTGCAGTGTTTCAGTACTCCGCACTCACCTCCTGCCCGTGTTGTGTTGCAGTGTTTCAGTACTCCGCACTCACCTCCTGACCGTGGTGTGTTGCAGTGTTTCAGTACTCCGCACTCACCTCCTGACCGTGTTGTGTTGCAGTGTTGCAGTACTCCGCACTCACCTCCTGACCGTGTTGTGTTGCAGTGTTTCAGTACTCCGCACTCACCTCCTGCCCGTGTTGTGTTGCAGTGTTTCAGTGTTTCAGTACTCCGCACTCACCTCCTGCCCGTGTTGTGTTGCAGTGTTTCAGTACTCCGCACTCACCTCCTGACCGTGTTGTGTTGCAGTGTTTCAGTACTCCGCACTCACCTCCTGACCGTGTTGTGTTGCAGTGTTTCAGTACTCCGCACTCACCTCCTGACCGTGTTGTGTTGCAGTGTTTCAGTACTCCGCACTCACCTCCTGACCGTGTTGTGTTGCAGTGTTGCAGTACTCCGCACTCACCTCCTGACCGTGTTGTGTTGCAGTGTTTCAGTACTCCGCACTCACCTCCTGACCGTGTTGCAGTACTCCGCACTCACCTCCTGACCGTGTTGTGTTGCAGTGTTTCAGTACTCCGCACTCACCTCCTGCCCGTGTTGTGGTGCAGTGTTGCAGTGTTTCAGTACTCCGCACTCACCTCCTGACCGTGTTGTGTTGCTGTGTTTCAGTACTCCGCACTCACCTCCTGCCCGTGTTGTGTTGCAGTGTTGCAGTACTCCGCACTCACCTCCTGCCCGTGTTGTGGTGCAGTGTTGCAGTGTTTCAGTACTCCGCACTTACCTCCTGCCCGTGTTGTGTTGCAGTGTTTCAGTACTCCGCACTCACCTCCTGTCCGTGTTGTGTTGCAGTGTTTCAGTACTCCGCACTCACCTCCTGACCGTGTTGTGTTTCAGTACTCCGCACTGACCTCCTGCCCGTGTTGTGTTTCAGTACTCCGCACTCACCTCCTGACCGTGTTGTGTTGCAGTGTTTCAGTACTCCGCACTCACCTCCTGACCGTGTTGTGTTGCAGTGTTTCAGGACCTGCAGATGCTGGTGGGCGTGACTGGAAGTTACGCCGGCTCCGGCATCCAGTACGTGGTGCCGGCGCTGCTGGCCTTCTACTCCCGGCGCACCACGCTCACCCTGATCGGCATGGGCGTGCGCAACAAGCACACCAGCTGGTTCCAGCACACGGCCTGGGTGGTGTTCGTGCTGGTCTGGGCCGCCGTCTGCGTCATCTTCGTCACCGTCAACCACCTGCAGGACTGGTTCGGCTTCTAGGCCCGGTGGAGGTGCAACCTTTCAGCCCGAGCGGCCCGCCAGGCTGGCTCGATACTAGTGGAGCTTTCAATATATATATATATATATATATATATATATATATATATATATATATATATATATATATATATATATATATATATATATATACATATATATATATATATATATATATATATATATATATATATATATATATATATATATATATATATATATATATATATATATATATATATGGTGGTGTTGCATGGGATCCGATTCGCTGTATTGAGTTCGATATACTTCCCGTACTCAACAGGATATCGTACAGGACTTTTGTTCAGCTGGGCTACATCTCGGTATCAGCATCGCTGTGGTGGCTCAGTGTGCAGACCGTGTTGACCTGCGTCCTGGGCTGGCTGTGTTATGAAAGGGTGCACTTCTAGCAAGGATCGTCGCTCGGTGGTTGCATGGTTGTATTTATATTGGTGCTGTAGTTATATGTAACTACTACGAGGCTGTTGGAGCGTACCGACACATTCCTTGTGGATGTGGAGCGTGTTTACATTCTCGGAGGAAAGATTTATGTGATTGTGGAGAAGGCTTTGTATTATTTTGACCTTTTTGTATTATTGAGCACAAATGTATGTGATGTATGTGCTACTCTCCAATTACTTACAATTACTTACACATTCTCTTAACCTGATTCCTCTTGTGATTAGCTAATCAAGATTCATTCGTGCTTCCATGAAGAAAACCAAGAGTCGACAGAAATTGCACGCAAAGCAGTTACCAGGATGTAATTAAGTTTGAGTGCGATGCAACCAATTTGTCTGTGATTTGCAGTACTTGACTGCATACTGGATGATATTACGCAGTAATAAGTGTGTGCGCCGTGTACCTCAGTGCCACCGGCGGCTGAAATCGGTCCATCGGAGCCACTCGCCGCGTACACTGGCCACAGCACACAGAGTCCATTTTCTCGACTGTAGAGTAGTTCTTGCCACGTGGCAGATAGCCGAGTCTCCTTATTACGTTTGGTAGCATGGCGTGGCCGTGTCCGGGCTGTCCGGGCTGTCCTGAGCGGCCGGGCACGGTTCGGGCACAAGCCCGCCCGGCGTCCACACGTCGACAATCAAAACGGGTGGCCAGCGGCCGGTGCGGCGCGGCGCGGCGCGGCGCGGCTGGCGTGGAGGCCGTGGGCTATCGGACGGTAATCTCACGAGACCGGCGCCTCCTCTCGGGGTCTGCCGCTAGTCAGCCAGCCATGACGGGGCCGGGCGCTGTGGCCGTGTGGCTGGCGTGAGTCGGCCTGCTGACGTCATATACCGACTGGATAGTGACGGCACTGTGGCCAGCTGGCCGCCGCCAGGCTGCAGTGAGGTGTTGACGATATTAGCTGGTCGGCCTGCTGACGTCATATACCGACTGGATAGTGACGGCACTGTGGCCAGCTGGCCGCCGCCAGGCTGCAGTGAGGTGTTGACGATATTAGCTGGTCGGCCTGCTGACGTCATATACCGACTGGATAGTGACGGCACTGTGGCCAGCTGGCCGCCGCCAGGCTGCAGTGAGGTATTGACGACATTAGCTTGACGGCATTCCACGGAGCCGAGCTGAACGTGACGACTGCGTTGGAATACGGGGTCATGCGGGAGATGTGGGAAATGTACTGTATATTGCCGTGCAGTGGATGACATTGCCACATGCTAGCAGCATTGTTTTAATCGTGCCGTGCGTGTCGGGTGTTGCGGGGTCGGGTCGGGTCGGGTGGGGTCAGGTCATCGGGGAATGCTTGCCGCAGATCAGTCCCATGTTTCTTCGTGTCGGTCGGTGTATATTCGGGGTGTGAGTGACCGGACTCGGACGGGTCCCGTCGGCGGTCACCGGACCGTGACCAGCGGAGGAGCGTCACGGTTCGAGGGGAGATGGACTGTTCTGGAGCGTATTGTCCGGGGTGCAGTGTGTCGCGCCGTCCGGGAGTGGCGCCGCTGCTGTGTACCAGCTCGTCGATATGCCGTACGCCTGTCTCGCCGACATCCTGCAGTGTGCAGCCCCGTGACAGACACGGCGTTTCTGTCTGATAATAAATATATTGTCCACCGAACTGAACGGCCGTATTTATTATCTGTGACCACGAAGGCTGGCTAGCTGATGAATATACAAATAATGTTAATAGTTTGGTAGTTGATTCTCATTTCGCGTTTATTATCATGCAACTGAAAGACCATGTTCCATAGCGACACGTTTTCATCTGTAATTCTATGCTCAATTCTCGTCATGGTCTCTTGGATGCGATCATGGTTAGTTCAATGACTTCAAAGTAGGTGATCCTGATTGGGTCATTGGATGCTTATTTTGCTATGGGTGAAGCTTTTTAGTACTCGAAAAAGTGAATTCAATTGTTGAGTTGCATGATAAATCAATTCATGGGCTCTTCCAGTGATGAAAGTTCGTCACAGACACAACGCTACGCGTCTCGTCCATGGCGAACTTTAATCATTGGACTCGCCCATGAATATATATTCATGGGCGAGTTCAATGATTGTTCGTCATGGACGAGACGCGTAGCGTCGTGTCTGTGACGAACTGTCATCACTGGAAGAGCCTATGAATTGATTTATCATGCAACTCAACAGTTAAATTCATTTTGTCAAGCCTTCATTCAAGCCTCGCCCATAGCAAAGTAAGCATCCAATAACCCAATAAGGATCACCTGCTTTGAGGTCATTGAACTGCCCATGATAACATCAAAGAGACCATGACGAGCTTTGATCATAAGCAGTTACAGATGAACACGTGTCGCTATGGAACATGGTCTTTCAGTTGCATGATAATCAATATTATCAATGGCCTGGGTCTCAGTGGCTGACCTTGAGTGTGCCTACTGTTTTGGAATGTAAACAAATATTTGAATATGGTAAGTAGCTATTGGTTTGGTTGTTGAATACGATGAAATTCGCATCTGGAGCACCTTTAGTTGAATTTTCACTTATATTGTGTTTCGATATCTACCATTAAAACGCCTTTTTGGGCGATGACCGAGCGGGCGCATACTGGTAAAGCTAAAACAGGTTTGAAATATGAAACGGTACGGGAGCGCTAGGGTGTCCCAATTTTTGTTTTGTTTTGTCTGTGCAAGCTTGCCTATTGACACGGGGTTCTCCAGGCCAATAACAAGTATGCCAAATTTCTTTGCGATCTTTTGAGTTTTGGTCCCCCGGGCCTCCGAAGGTCCCCTATGACCCTATGGAAAATGTTTAAAAAAAAAAACGTTGTACAGACCTCCGCGTGTGCTCATTTGAAAGCCCTTGTCGAGTAGAATAAACAGGTAAAGAGATACATTATTTAAATTCAGTAGTTTTTGTTTTAAAGGTCAAAACATGTACTGTTCGAGTCCGTAGTAGCCGCCAGCTCCACACGCGTCGGCGACTCAGAGAAGACTGTATTTCTCCCGCAGGCGCACTGCCACCTAGCGGAGGACTCGGCTAACCGATCAGACTCACACACCCCCCCACCAGTCAACCGGCGGGTGACGTGCATAAACATAAGGTCAAAATAAAACACCACGAGAAAGAAGACCGTACGGTGCGATTACTGTTTACATCAGCTCGATAAGGCGCTCTGGCTGGCGGCGGGGTCGCTCAGAGCGCCGTGGTGCTTCGAGTGGCGGGCCGACCACCGGAGCCGCCGGCAGCGGCTGCAGCGGCGGCGGCTGCAGTGGCGGCGGCGGAGGCGGCTGCACCGGCCCGGCATCAGAGGCGGTGGGCGGCGGCGGCCCGGGCAGGGGAGGCCTTGGCAGGGGTGGCCCGGGCAGGGGCACGGTGACAGCAGTGTCCGGGTGGGCGTGGGCGTATCGTTGGCGGAGGTGGCGCCTGTTGCGGGTGAGGACACGGCCGCTGGGCAGGCGGATGAAGTAACGCCGATGCGGGCCGACGTCGGTGATTACGCCGTGACGGTCCCAGGTGCCGGTCGCCGGATCCTGCAAGGCGACTTGCGATCCGATGTGGAGAGCAGGCAGGTCACGGGCGTGCTGGTTGTAGGCCGTCCGGGTGCGTTCCTGGCGTGCGGCAGCGGCGCGCTCGGCATCGTCGGCTGCCCGCTGCCACTGGGGGGCAAACGAGCGCCGGTGGGCGGGTAGCATGTCTCTTGCCGGTGAGTTGAGAAGGATTTGGGCAGGCGACCTGCCGTCGGGGCCAGGCGTGTTTCGGTGCTGCAGTATTCCCCGCGCCCAGCTGTCGCTGTTCATGTGTCCGTCACGCCAGCAGCGGCGGATGAGTTTGGCGGCAAACTTGACGGCGGCTTCGGCTCGGCCGTTGGACTGGGCGTAGTGAGGAGAAGAGGTGCGGTGTAGCACGGCCCAGTTTTTCAGGAAGGCCTGGAAGGCGGCTGAGGTGAACTGGGGACCATTGTCGGACCAGAGGACTTCTGGGGCTCCGGCCAGGCAGAAGATGCCACGGAGTTCCCTGATGAGCGTCGAGGCACTGGCGTGTCGGCCGACCGGGCAGACTGTGAGCCACCCGGAGAGAGGGTCGACCGCCACCAGGAAGTATTGGCCGGCGTGTTGACAGAAGTCGGCGCAGAGGTGTTGGAATGGGCGGCTGGCCTGCTCGTGCGTGCGCAGCGTCTCTTTCGGCAGCGATGGCAGTTCCCTCTGGCAGGGCTGGCAGGCCTTGGTGATGTTCTCGATATCGTTGTTCATGTTGGGCCAGAAGACAATCTGGCGGGCTCGACTCTTCGTCTTTTCTTTTCCCTGATGGCTGGCGTGCAGCTCGGCGAGGACGGCTGCGCGCATCGGGCGGGGAATGACGAGCCGGCAACCACACACGACCAGTCCGTCATCGACAGCGAGGCGGTCGTGGACCGGCCAATATGGCCGCAGGAGCGCGGGAAGGTCGGCCTTCTGGGACGGGAAGCCGTCCATCACGGTCTGAAAAAGGATCTGCGCCTCCTCGTCCCGGTCTGCCGCTCGCCGTACCTCATCCAGCCTGAGGTCGGTGCAGAGTTCGCTCGCCTCGCCTGTGATGATTGCGGCGACGGTTGTGGCCGATCTGTCCTCGGCCAGCTCGTCCTCCTCTGTCGGCGGGTCCACCGGTGACCTTGAGAGGGCGTCGGCTGCCAGATGGTCCGTGCCGCGCTGCCACCGAGCAGTGAATGTCATCACCAGCAGTTTCTGCCGCAGGCGCTGGAGGCGCGGGTTTTCAATCTCATCCAGGTTCTTGGAGTTGAGGATTGGCACCAGAGGGCGGTGGTCGGTCAGCACGTCGAACTCGGGGAGCCCACTGAGGAAGAGGCGGCACTTGTGACACCCCCACGCCACCGCCAGCAGCTCCAGCTCGATGGTGGCGTAACGGCTCTCTGCGTCTGTCAGGAACCGGGAGCCGGCCTGGACTGTACGCCATGTGCCATCCAGCTGCTTCTGCTGAAGCAGGAACCCGAGCCCCTTCAGACGGCTCGCGTCGGTCGACAGCAGAGTGGGCCGCGTTTGGTCGAAAAAGGCGAGCGTGCGCACCGATGATAGCGCCGCCCGCGCCTTTTCGAACGCCACCTGGTGACAACTGTCCCAACCGAAGGTTCGTTTGGTGCTCAACAGGTGACGCAGCGGTTCCAGGTGCTCCGCAGTCTCCTCTGAGAACGGGGCCACCTGGTTGACGAGGCCGAAGAAGCCGCGGAGTTCGGTCAGCGTCTGAGGTGTTGGGAACGCTGCGATTGCGTTAGTGAGCGTTGGGTCGGGCAGATATCCGTCTTCTGCCACGATAAAGCCGGCGAACTTGACTTTCTTCCGCTGGTGTTGCGTCTTCGCCGGGTTTAGCGCCACCCCGCGATCCCGGCATCGAGCCAGGAACTCGCGGACCCGGGCGACGTGTGCGGACTTCGTCTTGCTGTAGATGATGACGTCATCAACGACGCGCTGAACACCGTCCATGTCGATGAAGCACTCATCCATCCGCCTGTTGTAATGTTCGCTGATGGACGAGACGCCGTACGGCGCACGGAGGTACTGATACCTCCCGAAGGGTGTGATGAAGGTCGTCAGATGGCGGGAAGACGCATCCAGAGGGCACTGGTGGTAGCCCTTGGCGGCGTCAAAAACGCTAAACCACTGGGCCTCGGATGCCACGATTGACGCGACGCACTCAGCTGGCGTGCTGGACTGGTACAGCTCCCGTTTCACGGACTGGTTGAGCTTGGATAAATCCACGCACAGACGGATGCCACCGGTTTTCTTGGGTGCCACCACGATTGGGGCGCACCAGTCGGTCGGCTCGACCACTGAGGTGATGATGCCGTCCTGCTCCAGCTTGTCCAACTCCTGACGGAGTGGCTCACGGAGGGATAGCGGAATGCGTCGCGGTGCGCGCACCGCGAATGGAGTGGCGTTCTCTCGAAGGTGGATCTTGAAGTTTTCCCCCGGCATCGCCCGGACGACACCGTCCAGCACGTCTGGAAACTCGTTGAGCGGGCTCTCGACCGAGGCTTTATGTCCGGTGGTGGTTGGTGGCGCTGTAGTCTGCCGAACAGTGGCAGGGGGCAGCACATGTGTCGTCGACGCGGCCGGCAGCGACGGCGGCGGTGGCGGCGTCGGCGGTGACGTCGGCGCCAGCTGGCCGCGGCCAGGCTCGGCGGCGGCGGCGGCGGCGGCGGCGGTTATCGCCCGTGGCGGGGCGGCGCGATGATCGAGTGTCGGCTGACATCGGAGACCGCGCGGGGGAGACTCGGGCGCGCGGCGGCGGCGCCGTGCGGGCGGCGGCGTGGCTGGGAGAACCACGGTGGCGATCTGCTGTGGATAGTCGGTCGGTACCAGACGGAGGGCCCGCGCGGTTTTCCATGAGAGCAGGAGGCAGGGCACCCCTGGAATGATGTGCACCGTGTCGGAGACTGTGACGTCACCCAGGCGGAGATGAATTGGCAGACTGCCACGAGAACGGGCCGTGTGTCCGTCAACGGCGCGAGGGTGGGTCGTCGGTGGCTGGAGATTGTCGTTCATCTCTCCAATGCGATGGGCGAAGTCCAGACCAGCGACGGACACGTCGGCTCCAGTGTCCGGCAGCGCTTCCATCACCGCTGTCCGCAGCCCAGTCACGGACACTCGAACTGTCGGTGCCGATCCACGGGAGGTCGTTGCCAGGGTAACGGCGGAGGCCGACGACTCGTGGGGTGGGCGAGGGCTGCGACACAATCTGGAGATGTGGCCGTGCCGACCGCAGTTGTAGCATGAACGGTCGGCTGCCGGGCAGCGGGCCGAGCGGCTGTGGCGGTTGCCGCAGTTACGGCAGGCGGCGGGCAGCGCTGGGGCGACGCCCGTCTGCGGTGCACCGGCCCCCGACAGGCGTCGGGGAGGGGTGGGGCTGCGCGACTGAAATCTGACGCCGCGGCTGCTCTGGGCCCGGCGGTGGGCGCCGCCGCGGTTGGGCTGCGTGATACAGGCGGAGATGGCGTCCGCGTTGCCGCCGGTGATGGTTGTGACGTCACGGGCGGCAGCCTCTTCTGAGCGGCAAATCTGGGTGGCCTGTTGCAGCGACAGGAGTTGTACCGCGCACAGACGCTTAATCGTTGCGGGGTCACGCAGACCAACCACAATCCGGTCACGGATGAGAGAGTCTCTGCAGGTATCGCAGAATCCGCAGTCCCTGCTCAAGTCGCGCAAGCGCGTGGCGAAGTCGTCAAATGATTCGCCGTCGAGTTGTTCACACATGTTGAACGTCCGACGCTGGATGACTTCGTTTACCTGGCCGCGGGCGTAGCATTCCAGGTGCATAAGGACAGCGGACAGGTCATTCCGCTGCACCTCTGGCGTATCAAAGTTCGCCACGATCGTCATTGCCTCATCCGAGAGGCAAGTTCGGAGGATCGCCATCTGTAGGGCTGGTGGCTTGCTAGCCAGTCCAGCCAACATGGCGTAATCGTCCCACCGCTGACGCCACAGCCGGTACGAAGCACCACGGTCACTAGTCACTTCCAGTCGGTGGGGTTTAGCGTCTCTCGCCATCGCAGCGGACGCAACACTCGGCGCCGGTATCGCTACCGGCTGCACGAGTTCGTCGTCGTCACTGGGTAGTTGCACTGAGGCGGGGTCGATCCCCTCGGACCCTGCCGGCTGCGCCATGTTCGAGTCCGTAGTAGCCGCCAGCTCCACACGCGTCGGCGACTCAGAGAAGACTGTATTTCTCCCGCAGGCGCACTGCCACCTAGCGGAGGACTCGGCTAACCGATCAGACTCACACATGTACAAAAACCAAGCCTTCAATAGAGCTCTATTGGAAGCTTGGCTTTGGTACATGTTTTTGACTCTGAAAACAAAAACTGTTGGATTTAAAGCATTTTGACAGTGTTAAAGTGTATTCTACTCGACAAGAGCTTTCAAATGAGCACACGCTGAGGTCTGTACGACGACTTTGCTTTTTTACCTTTTCCATAGAGGTCAACAACTTTCGAAGGCCGGGGGGGGGGCAAAACTGAAAAGATCGCAATGAAATTTGGCATACTTGTTATTGGTCTGGAGGAGAGCCCCGTGTCAATTGGCAAGCTTGCACAGACCAAAAATGTTTTTTTTTTGGGGGGGGGGGGTACCCTACGGGAGCACACAGTCCTTTTAGTCCTTTTAGTCCTCCATAAAAATTGCCAGGCCTCCATGCATGCCAACATAAAAATTAAGTTTGATTAAATTGTACATGATCTCCTTTCTCGAATCCGCCAAAAAGGAGCACGTCCTGAGCGGCTGCATGCTTAAGCGTATAAAAAACGAATGCTTAGATAAATCAAGTCATTTTTGATCAAGCATGATTTTTGTTCATTTCGACGTCTGTGGGTGCCACGCGCTGTGGTACCACCCCTATCAGAACGCACCATATCAAAATTGATTTGATAGTCCTATCCAATGGTGAAAACCCGATCTCGATCGGAGCAGTGGTTGCAAAGTTATTAGCTTCCGAAAAGCGTCTGTATGGCCGGGTTGGGCCGGGTCAAATGCAAATTTGACAAGTAATTTGACGAGAAACCTCACGGGAGCTTCGCGCCCGCTCGGTAATAAAACGTCGCCACTATAGTGATAAGTAATGTTATGTAAAACGTCGCACATAAGACAATACAATTACGGTCACAATATGCAAGATAAAAACATAATTTTTGCACAGCATGTTCTTGCCACTGTGAACTTTATTATGTGCAAGTTTCGTAGCTCTAAATTGATACATTCGTCAAAAAATGGCCATCAAGCGTTACGAGTAGGGAGACACGGTACTGTTCGGCTACTGCTACCAGCGCGCACGAGCTGTTTTGTCGAATTGATATTGGCCGGCGCTAACGATATGCTAGCAGTTTAATCGATAGTTGCAGTGCTTCTAGTAGCGGAAGCCCTCTGGAGTCTACCCGATAATGGTTTGCTACCAGCCAGTTCCTGGAGTTTTTGGAATATCTTAGCATCTAGTGTGAATCTGAAGAAAAAAATGAAAGGCATGGTTCAATTCAGAAAATTATGTTCTACCAACCAGTGTCAATAACCTTAAAAAAAATTGATGTGAGTAGGCACACTCCCTTTAACCCGCGAGTTACTGGGGTATATTCCATAACGCGACTTACTGTGGGGGGGGCTATTTCCCCCCCCCCCCCTCGGATCTCCAGAACTACTGGGCTGATTGTAAACATTCAAACGGCATTCGATAGCCCTGGGCAATTTATCGAGGGAAACATAATATTGTTGACCTGGGGTCACCGATGACGTCACAGGTCAGGTCAAGTACAAAATGTTTGACCGTGTCAAAAGGTCTCTATGGATGGAATTGTCGCGCAAAGATGCGATATTAAACGCATAAGCAGTCGATAAATCGGTATGATTCGTGTGTCTGACAATTATAAGTACCATTCTAAGCTGTTTATGACCTTGGGTCAGGTCAAGGTCATCCGAGGTCACGAGGTCAAACTGCAGATTACGGTCATTAGGCGTTGTAACACATGTTTATGAGTTTGTTTTTCGTCTAGAACGCGAACAATGACCTTAGAACATTGTTTGTTCCATATAAATAGAAGTAAAAAGCAAAAACGGAAATGCATTTTTTATGCATAGTAATGCTGTGAGAGGTGGTCGATTTGTGTCATTTAAAGGTCATAAGTCAGTCATTTGTGAAGATATCGACTTCAAACTGGTACACATATTCACCGAACACGTCTCGATCACATATATTCCGTTTTTTTGATAATTCTGATTTCTTTTTGAAAATTTTGTAAAAACAAAAGCAAAATGTATTTGGATTTCTCAAAATTTTGAATAAAAAACCCTCAAAAATCCGAGATGGCAGTTTGATAGCCCGATCTATTGTCAGTAATTTGATTTAAGACAATTTAATTTATCTCAAACATTGTACCTTTGACAGCGTTTTCCGCAAACCATTATTTTTCAACAAAAACCGAAGAACATGACGTCACTCTGACGTCATTCCCGGTTGACCTATCATAACCTCATCCTTTTCTTTTGGCCAACATGTGTCGAATTGATGTGAGAGAAGGTACTGCAAAGTTGGTGACGATACTAGTGTAGGTTTAGGAGTTATTACTAAATAACGAGGAGGGGGGGGGGGGGAAATAGCCCCCCCCCCAGTAAGTCGCGGGTTAAAGGGACTATCCCACCTTAACATTATATTTGAGTTGAGATAGCCATTTTGATGGCTTGGCATTGAAATTAAGTATGGTAGCAGTTAAAACAACCACAATGATCTAATCAAAAAGATATTGGAGTTTTATTTTGACATCTGTAAAAAATAAGGCCCATGTGTATTTGAATAGGGCCTCTAAACCGACAGCGTCGTCTCTCTTTACCCAACTGGTAATGATAGTCGACTTGTTTTAAGGTGAACCTGGGAGATATTTGCTACGTTTCGATGGTTTGGTAGTTGGTTTGTTTTGTATTAAAAGCGCCAGAATTGGCTCGAAATAATTGTGCCCATACTATGGCAGCGTAAAGGATTTCTGTGTAGCTCTCTATAGCTCAATATGACGTCATCAACCCAAATATTAAACTTAACTTTTTATTAAATTGAGTACTGTTTGCGAGAAACAAATGTTATAATCGTGTTCGGCAGCAATTACTTCATATTGTGCACCACAAGCGGCGTACATTTGACAGCTTTTGGGAAGGTGGGACAGTCCCTTTAAAGGGACTATCCCACCTTAACATTATATTTGAGTTGAGATAGCCATTTTGATGGCTTGGCATTGAAATTAAGTATGGTAGCAGTTAACACGCGCCCTGGAGGGCCTCTGATAATTACACGCCCTGGGGGGGGGGGGGGCGGATTTCGCCCCCCCCCCTATGATCTCGAAAACCACGCAACGTAGCGACAAGCGGGAAACGACGTTAGATAGCTCGAGACAAGCTCTTTCGAAAGTATTTCGTTTTTTTTCAGGTCAATATTGAGGTCACCAGAGGTCATCAAGGGTCAGATTTTCAAGTTTTCAAGACTTCGGTTCGAACACCCCCAAATATCTCGGGAACTATGATAGTTAGCAGCAAACGGAAAAAAAAACAATCGAAAGTCATTGAAAAATGCAATCGACATAGGTGTCCTCAGATTTGAGCTCAGGTCAATAGTTTAGGCTCCAGAGGTCATCGAATGTCAAAAAGGTGATTTTGTTTTCAAAACTGTTTTCCCCAAATAACCTTTTACCTAATAAAGATAAAGCAATAATGTTTACGCCATCGCGTGTGTTTTGTCAAGGCGCTTCGAATCATATTCATGGTGACCGGGTTAGGTCAACTGAGAAATTTGACCTCAGGTCAAGGTCAAGTGGTGACCCAAGTTGGTCATGTTGCATATTGAGAGACGTGTCTCGACGAGACAAACATATTGGTACCGTTTTATCTTCTATATCTTCATTATGTCGATAGTTATTGATAAAACCGTGTTGGCGGTCACAAAATTGGCCTGACCTTAGGTCACCGATATTAGAAATCTGAGATAAACAAATTGTTGGTATCTATGACCTTATGAAGTCCTGCAAGATTGAAACCGATCGGCGTAAAACTGTGGCTGTGATACTACTGCAAACGTTTTGGAGTTGAGGTCATCACGTGACCTGGTCTGGTTACCTGACCTGAGATGACCTGAGGCCAAGAATTGTACATAATGCGGGAAGTTCATTTCTAAACAGGTATACAAAAAACGGCGGCGCTGCGCGCCGCCGTTTTTGCGCTATCCTCGAAAAACCGGAGGGGTGGTCGGATTTCGCCCCCCCCCCCCTCCAGGGCGCGTGTTAAAACAACCACAATGATCTAATCAAAAACATATTCGAGTTTGATTTTGACATCTGTAACAAAAATCAGGCCCATGTGTATCTGAATAGGGCCTCTAAACCGACAGCGTCGTCTCTCTTTACCCAACTGTTAATGATAAGTCACCTTGTTTTAGGGTGAACCTTGGAGATATTTGCTACGTTTCAATGGTTTGGTAATTGGGTTGTTTTGTATTCAAAGCGCCAAAATTGTCTCGAAATCATTGTGCCCATACTTTGGGAGCGTAAAGGATTTCTGTGTAGCTCTCTAGAGCTTAACATGACGTCATCAACCCAAATATTAAAACTTAACTTTGTATGAAATTGAGCACCCGTTTGCGAGAAACAAATGTCATAATCGTGTTCGGCAGCAATTACTTCATATTTTGCACCACAAGCGGCGTACATTTTACAACTTTTGGGAAGGTGGGACAGTCCCTTTAACCTTCGCCCTACGTGTGTGTGTGTGTGTGTGTGTGTGTGTGTGTGGGGGGGGGGGGGTCCTACAACGACCCCCCAGAGGTTTTTCTTGCAAACATTTTAGACATGCGGCGCATCTTGCTGACATTTTTTAGTAGCTAAGTATACAACAATTATACGTATGCTGTAAAAATTTCATTGAAATTAGTTGAGAAATTTGGGAAATAATGATGTTTTGATGACGTCATGTTGGTGGAAAAACGATAAATGTTTGAAAAATCGTAAAAAACAGAGTTTTGAAGCAAATTGCAAACGCAATTAAGCAAAGATATAAAATGCTATTTTCTTTAAAATGGCAATCTCGGATTTCCACAATTTTGGGTTTTAGACCCCCAAAATGATAAAGAACTGTTTTTTTAAATCACCACAAAATCAAAATTTTCCAAGATGTTAAAAAAACGGAATATATGTGAGAGAACTGAGTATGGACAATACTCAAACCAAATTTCAAAGAAATATCTATATTTTTGACTGAGTGATGGCTCCCTAAGTGTAAGATATTCATGACGTCATTTTTTAAATAACTTTTGGACATTTTTTGACCAGATATTAATAAATAACTACCTTTTCTGTATTTCTGAGACAAAACTGGTCTAGGAACATGCTTTTTATTTACATTTATCAATTTCTCATTTTGAGGTTTTCTGACAGAGCAAAATCGCTGTTCTGGACATGGTCGATCGAGGTAATTCACTTGACCTGGAAGGTCACTCGTTGACCCGAAACCTAAAAATTACATACCGTTAGATTCCAAACATGACAGGAAACATGTTGGTTCTTACCGCGTTGCTCTATGTTGCTTGGTTTGGAAGTTAACAGGTGGGTCGTTTTAGGGCCCCCCGTAGGGCGAAGGTGAAAAAAGCTCCCGTAGGGGGGGGGGGGGGGGGGGTGGTCGACTTACTGGGGGGGGGGCTATTTTTTTGCCCCACCCTCCCGTTATTTTGCAATAACTCCTAAACGAACACCAGTATCATCACCAAACTTGCAGTACCTTCTCTCACATCAATTCTACACATGTTGGCAAAATAAAAATAAATATATGAGGTTATGATAGGTCAACCGGGAATGACGTCAGAGTGACGTCATGTTCTTCGGTTTTTGTTGCAAAATAATGGTTTTCGGAAAACGCTGTCAATGGTGCGATGTTTGAGATAAACTAAATTGTCTTAAATCAAATTACTGACAATAGACCGGGCTATCAAACGGCTATCTCGGTTTTTTGAGTTTTTTATTAGAAATTTTGAGAAATCCAGATACATTTTTTTTTAAAACAAAATTTTCAACAACAAAAAATCCGAATTATCCAAAGGCCGGATTATATGTGATCGAGACATGTTCCGTGAATATGTGTACCAAATTTGAAGTCGATATCTTCCAAAATGACTGAGTTATGACCTTTAAATGACAAAAACGACCACCTCACAGCATTACTATGCATAAAAACGCATTTCCATTTTTGCTTTTTACTTCTATTTATATGGAACAAACAATGTTCTAAGGTCATTTTTCGCGTTCTAGACGAAAAACAAACCCATAAACATGTGTTACAACGCCTAATGACCGTAATCTGCAGTTTGACCACGTGACCTCGGATGACCTTGACCTGACCCAAGGTCATAAACAGCTTAGAATGGTACTTAGAATTGTCAGACACACGAATCATACCGATTTATCGACTGCTTATGCGTTTATTATCGCATCTTTGCGCGACAATTCCATCCATCGAGACCTTTTGACACGGTCAAACATTTTGCCTGACCTGTGACGTCATCGGCGACCCCTATGTCAACAATATTATGTTTCCCTCGATACATTTCCAAGGGCTATCGAATGCCGTTTGAATTTTTACATTTGGTCCAGTAGTTCCCGAGATCCGAGGGGGCAACAAATAGCCCACCCCCAGGAAGTCGCGTTATGAAATATACCCCAGTAACTCGCGGGTTAAGTATATAACATAATAAAGGTTACTCCATTGACTCGAGCTCCGGTGTCCGATTAACCGAAAGCATTCGGGTTGGGCTAGAGTTGATGATGATGCTTGGGGCTTACGGGCGCCACAACTGCCATGGTTATATCTACATGGCGCCTTCGGCTAGAGCCGGTAATTTTACGTTATTACGTGTCCACAGACACAAGTAATGCATGCCGTTTTCCGAGTGTACAAGTTACCTACGGACAGTGAAGCACTCCCACGCCATCCCGCTCAAACCACCGTGGAAACGACAAAAACTGATAAATTTTAATCTATTCAACTCTCCACACTCCGATCCTTGTTCACAGATAATATGTTACGCACGATATATTTACAAGTCGGCTCAAGGGTGACGCCAGAAACATATCGCAAGCAAGGGCACCGGGTGAAATCGACCGAACAAAACATTCACGCCTGCGCAGCCGACTCCAACCAAATTTGGAAACAAGAATACATATGCTGTTTGCCGCAGGAATTTACCTATCGCTGACTCCTGCGTCGACCGCGCCCGGATCCCTCGGCCGCGGCTCGCAGCGGCTCGGCTTCGTCCGGCGCCGCACCACGCCACCGCCATGTCTCTCGCTCTCTCGCGCGTGCACCAATCAAGCCACGTACGTGTACACTTTGCGGTCCTCCTGCGTGCGCGCCAGATACTCCTTCTCGATGAGGCCCTCGATGCGCTTCTTGATGACGACGGGTGACGGGAGGAAGCGCGACTTTAGCTGCTCGGTGCACTCTGCCACGAGCACGTTGTGCTGGAGCGTGCGGCGCGCCTTCATGATGCGCACCACGGCCGCCTCGATCTCGTACTTGCGGTCCTCGTCCACCTTGCTGCGTGTCTCGCGCCGCTCTGGCTCCGACTCGCCCTTGGCAACGCCCAGCTGGATCTTGACGCGATGCAGCTTCGAGGTGAAGGCGTCGTTGACGCTGAAGGAGTGGATCGGCTCGATCTCCTTGGTCTTGGGCTGCTTGACGAGGATGCGCTGCGTGGGCTTGCCGACGGCCAGCGACTGGAGGGCGCGCAGCAGGTCTTTGTCCGGGATGTTTGTCTCGCTGCGGATCTCCTCGTACGTCATCCGCTCGCGGTTGTTGAACAGCATCAGGATGCTCATCTGGAAGGTGGACACCTGGATGATGTGCCGGCGCGGGCTGCGCGTGCCGGCCGCCAGCAGCGCCGAGTTGGAGCCGCCGGCGATGGCTAGGTCCGTCGACGACTCGTCAGACTTGAACGGCCCGTAGAAGACGGCGTTCAGGTCGGCGGAGCCCAGCTGCGCCTGGAGTGTCAGCTGGCGGCCCGTGTGCTTCGCAAGGTAGAACTTGCGGAACGTCTCGAAGGCGGCTGCCGGCGCACGCGGGATCTCCACCTTGATGTTGCCCGAGTGAGTGGGCCAGAAGCCGGTAGTCAGCACGCGCACCGTCAAGTCCACGCCAAACGGATTGGCGCCACCCGACTGCACATGCGCCTTGAACTCCTCCATGACGGTGTTTGAGACGGTGATGTCCTTGAACATGCCTTCCAGCTTGGAGGTGAACTGGCAACCGCACTCAGTCCGCAGCTTGGAGATCATGTTCTTCTCGTTGTCGTCACTGGCCGACTTGTTGAGTAGCAGTCTCTTGGCCAAGTGCTGTTTGTAGTAGCGCTCGAATACGTCCTTCTCCTGCAGGAAGCGGAAGATGACCATCGTCTTGTCCAAAATGGCCTCGATCTCCTGTTCTGTCACGCCCTTGGCGCCCTTCTTCAGCCTGTCATCGATGAAGAGAGACAGATACTCAGGAGACTTGTTGTTCAGGTTCAGGAAGTACTCAAAGTCTGAGGCTATGCGCTGCTTAACCATCTTGTCCTTGTTGAAGGAGTTCTTCAGAAAGTGATCGAACACATCCCTCAGGTCAAGTAGGCTCTGCACATATGTGATAGCATTCTTGCCACCATATGCAGGATCCTCTGCTACTAGAGCCCTGCCTTGTTCCCTCAGATAGGTTGATACACAGTCAGCCAGTGTCTTTAGGCCATCTTGCACTCTGGACAAGAGCTTGTACATGCATGCCAGGTCATCTGTTTTCTGGTGCTTCAGCATGTGTACAACACCAGAGTTCTCTATCTCGACAATCGTCTTCATGTGCTTTTTGATCAGCTCCTCTTCAACTACCTCTACTATGCGAGCCTCTGTTGACTCATCAAGGTAGTGAGATGCTCGTTCAGCTTCTTCATTGATACGTGCCTCCACTTTTCTGATGTATGCTGATGCTGAGTTTTCAGCCAGGAAGTTTTGACTTTCCATTCTGTAGAACTGAGCTGACTGCTGGAGGAAGGGCCTTTCAAAGTCCTCCTCATAGACAGCTCTGCTGTCCACACCAAGAACCATCAACATGCTACATGCATTCTTCACAGCAAGCTTGTCAACGACTTCTCCCCGTCTTTCCCTCATGACCATCTCAAGCAGTGTTTCTCTCAGGTGGTCTCTGATCCCACCATATCTGACAATCTGGTCTCTGAACAGGATGAGTCCTAGGTTGAACACATTGTCCACATTGTTCTGCTGTACATATACCCTGTCCATGTACATGAGAATGTCCCTGATCATGATCATTGATGTTTTGTGATCATGCCATGCTTGATTGAGAGTTGCCAAGAAGTTGTTGTTTAACGACTTCAGCACGTCCCCCCTGACCTTTGTCTCCAGATGCTGTGTGACAACATCCCTCAGTCCAGTATACAAGCGCTCCCCATGCTTGTGGAGAACCATAGTGTAGGCATTTCTGTACAGCTCTTCAAAACTCAATCCACTGTTGTTCTTCTTTTGGATCTCTTGGATGGCATTTTTGAGGATGTGCCAGATGCCCTCCACATACCTTTCATCCATGGTCATAGGAAAGGCTCTAATCCGCATCTTCGCATCCTTCTTTGGCTGCCCTCGCTGCATCGTTACAGTATTTTGCGATCACACGTTGGGTTTGATGACAAGCATATGCAACATGAACAGACGCAGAGCTTCACTCGTTCCCGTTACGATTACGAGGCCTGAATTGCAACTTGCATGCCAGTCTCATAGCGATAACATGATAGCGCGGACAACGGTGCTACCTAAACTGCACAGACCGTAATATATATGAAATTCACTAATAATATCAACGGTCTTTTAAATTGCAAATATAACTGGTAAAAATGTCCCTCTGATCTCGCCCTCTGTTTTCCGTCACAGTAGATTTTCCGTGCGGATGCAGAGCGTTGTCATGGTTGTTATCCTCTGCTTGTATTGCTCAAGATTGGGTAGAAAATCCATACCATCACCAAATATTTGGTTAAAAATTATGACGTAATTCATATATATTCTGTGTTCAATTACTAAATGATCACGCAAAAACATTCAAAATACAAATAAATTGTACAAAATTACATCATTTAATCAATTTTGTTGATTTAATTGAAAGAATAGTGGCTAGGTCATACAAATATAAAACGTCATAGGCATTTATTATTCAGTTGTCAATGCGCCACTTTTTCCGATGGCACCCAGTCACCAACATCAGGGGGTTGTCATCCCTTCAGCCACCATAGGCTCAATTTGCTTTTGCTATGCAATAAAAGAACCACGTATGTCAATACACTAAAAACCGTGACATACGTGTTTATTTATTGGGCGTGACGTCCTTTATACGACTTTTTTTTTGGCGCACCGACATTTGTGGCACGGCTTATATGCTAACAAATGGGGAGCAACTCGGCGCAGTGGTAAGATACTTGCCTTCTGTGCTGGGGACCGGGGTTCAATCCCTCGGCGGGCCTCTGAAAAAGTCTGACCGGCTCCCCATACCCCTCGGAACAGGGTGAGAGTTCCAATTAGCACCTTGGTCCCAAGAGTATACGAGTATTCTATTTACCGTGAGGATACGGTGCTTGGTCCACAAACCAACCTTCTAACATTAGTGAAGGAGTACAATCTTTGCCCCTTCGTTGTCAAAATAAGCGTGACTTAAGAGCAAAATATTATATATATATAACTTAGAGACATTGAATCGGTCTTTCTTTTAGGGTTTTTTGTTTGTAAAGCAGGTTGGTAAAATTATCTATATAGTCTTTAAAAAATAAAGTTATCATTGATTTGTATAGGGGCAAGGGATTCTACGTCCAGATGACGTCACCACCCTTGAGTCGGATTCGGTCAAATCGCCGGATGACTACCTTCTTATAGGGCCTTGATCCAGGTCTTATACGGCCTTGGATCCAGGTATTATATCAATATTGATGTCAGTGCACCCTGTGTAATATTTTGTTAAAGGTCCTTAGGCCTAGCCGCAAGGGCTTTGCAAGGCCCTAGATACGAGATAGGCCCCTTTGTAGGTCCCCTCTCGAGTACGCCCTTGGTAGGTCCACTGTTTTGTTTTTCTTTTATATATTTATGTGATGTGTTCTGTCATGTTCGGTGAAACCGGTGTTCTGGACTGCCCCATGTGGGGCAGGATTTTCCCTTTTTTGCAGAGGATGAAATTTTGGTCCTCAGTCAGCAAATACTGTTGACAGGGGGGGGGCAGGAAGGGGTGCAGTCGGGTATTCACGATAACGTTTTATCTAGTATGGATTCACTTTTCAGCCTAAAGCTGTCTGTTGACGGGGGGTGCGGTTGGTCATAATCATGATTGTGTTTCATCTAGTGTGAATCAGTAAATTGTTACTTATGCCCCCAAAAGTCAAAAGCTGCCCCAAAATTCCCAAAGCTGCCCCTAAATTTACAATTCTGTCCCTAAATTTAAAAGCTGACCCAAAATTTCTAAACCTGCCCCATAATTTTCAAAAGCTACCCCAAATTTTCAAAAGCTGCCCCAATTTTGATGTGTAGGTGCCAACCCTGCCCCGACGAGATCTTGTAGAAACTTGCCACGTTTTGCATACTGGACCGTTTTTAAGCAATTTAATGTATAATTTGCAAAATGACTCCAGGCTGGTGAAGCCGCTGATTGGCTGACAAGACACTTTTTCAGCCAATCCCACTTTGTCAGCCCATCAGTGGCGGTCTATAGCTCAATAATGACTGTCATTCACCTAAATCTAAAAACTTAATTTGTATAAAGCTAAGTGACTTTCCAAGTGAAAAATATCTCCATCATTTTCAGCAGCACTTAGAGGGACACTCCCACCTTCCCAAAAGTTGTCAAATGTATGCCACTTGTGGTGAAAAATATGAAGTAATTGCTGCTGAACACGATAATGACATTTGTTTCTTGCGAACGGTGCTCACTTTCATAAAAGTTAAGTTTAATATTTTGGTTGATGATGTCATATTGAGCTCTAGAGAGCTATACAAAAATCATGTATGCTGCCAAGGTATGGCACAATTATTTCAAGACAAATATGGCGATTTGAATACACAACAAACCAATTACCAAACCATTTGAAACACACAAATACCTCAAGTCTAACCTTAAAACAAGTCGACTATCATCACCATTTGGTAAAGAGAGGTGACATCATCAGCTTTAGACCCCTATTCAAATACATGTGGGGTTTATTTGTTATAATTGTCAAGACCAAGCTTAAATTTCTTTTTGATTAGATCTATGTGGTTGTTTTAACTGCTACCCTACTTAATTTCAATGCAAATCCAGCAACATGGCTATCTCAACTCAAAACTAATGTTAAGGTGGGAGTGTCCCTTTAAAGGGATATTGCCACCTCCAGAAGATTTCTAAAAAGCAACTTAAATGAATGGTGGGGATCAACAATCATGTATGCTCAAGCTCAAACTTGCTCCTGCAGCACCTAAAGCAGTGTATCAGCAAAACATTTTGTATTTGCATACATGCAAACCCTGGGGTCTCGCTCCTGTTCCTCCAGCGATGCAGGCAGTGACACTTCCTTCTGCAAAGGAGGACCTAGTAAGACTGTGTGGGGAACCAGTGAGGAACACAGAGTATGGAGTTTCATGTGACAGATGTGACAAGTGGTTCCATGCTAACTGTCAGGGAATTCCAAAACCTGCATATGATGCTCTTACAAAGTACAAAGGTCTTGTCATTTTTTTTTGTCTGTTGTTTCAACTTGTTACTCAGCCAACAAGGTATAGAGAAGGTAACACACCAAGCCTCCTCGACCTGCTGTTCACAAATGAAGAGGGGATGCTGTCTGGCCTTGTTTATCAGCTGGGGTTGGGCAGCTGGGCATTAGCGATATTAACTGGCAGTGCCTTGCTTCTCTTGACATTGAGGCAGGTTACACATTCTTTAGGGAATCTATGTCTATAGTGGTCACAGCTTGTGTTCCCCCAGCCAGAAGCTCCAAGTCAAGAAAGAACATTTACATGAATGGTCATGCGCTTAGGTTAAAAAGGTGTAAGAACCAACTATGGAATAATTATGTTCACACTCAGGACCCACTAGACCTGGCGAGGTTCAGAATATGTAGGAACAAACTCGGGAGTCACACGAGGAAACTCCGTCGGAGCTTCGAATCCCGGTTAGTTTCGGACCTTAAGTCGAATCCCAAAGCTTTCTGGAGGTACACAAACTCTCGACTGAAGACTAAGCCTGTAATAGGAGACCTCCGCAGTAACACGAGGGGTTGGAGAGTAGAGACGAAGCAAAGGCAGATATCCTTAACGCGTTTTTCGGCAGCGTTTTTACCCGTTTGCGGCTCTCTGGCATACCCGTCCTTGCTGTTGGCACAGAAACACCAGAGCTGTCTGATATCGCCATAACGCCAGAGGGTGTTGAACTGAAGCTTCGTGCTCTCAACCCCTCCAGTGCCCCTGGGCCTGATGACGTACACCCACGCGTGTTGCGAGAGGAACGCCACTCGCTCTGTACTCCTCTGGCACTCCTGTACCGCAAGGCGTTGGATACTTGTGTGTTACCCCGAGACTGGACACTGGGTAGGATAGTGCCCATCTGTAAAAAAGGGGACAGGCAAGATCCTGGGAACTACCGCCCAGTTAGCCTAACGTCCGTGACGTGCAAGGTACTCGAGTCCATGATCCGAGACGAGCTTTTTCGGCACCTAACTGACACTCAACTTTTGTCCTGCAGTCAGCATGGATTCCGTCCCAAGCGCTCCTGTAATACTCAGTTGGTCGATGTTCTTGATGACTGGAGTAAAGTCCTAGAGAGTAGCAACCCTATTGATGTACTGTATCTAGATTTCCAGAAGGCCTTGGACTCTGTCCCTCACCAGCGTTTGCTCCACAAACTTCGTTGCTATGGCGTCAGTGGTAGACTCTACTCATGGATCAAGTCCTTTCTGACAGCAAGGAGACAGCAAGTAACTCTGAACGGGCATGTCTCAGACTGGACTGATGTCGCAAGTGGTGTTCCTCAGGGTTCTGTTTGCTGACACGAAACTGTACTCCAGTGTTTCCACTTCAAGCGACGTCTCCTCCTTGCAAGCTGACCCGGAGGCCCTGGTCAGATGGTCCGACACCTGGCAGCTGCCCTTTAACGAGAGCAAGTGCAAGGTCCTGTACATTGGTCGTAAAAATCAAAACTGCCAGTACACGATGCGGGAGCCCATCTGAGCGTCGCACAAGTAGAGAAGGACCTGGGGGTTCTCATCGACTCTGAGCTGAAGTTCAGAGAGCACGCTCCGGCAGTCGTAGCCAAGGCCACCCAGATAATAGCGGTTATACGTCGCTCCTTCGCCTTGATTGACGAGTACACGCTTCCGCTGCTGTACATAACTCTAGTGCGACCTCACCTGGAGTATGGGAATCTCGTGTGGGGCCCCTTCAACAGGGCAGACCAGAAGCTGGTCGAGAGGGTGCAGAGAACAATGACCCGCATGGTGACCAGCCTACGCCTCCTGCCCTACGTAGAGAGGCTGAGAGCCCTGCAGTTACCATCTCTCTACTTCAGGCGCAGACGTGGTGACATGGTTCATACTTATCAGATGTTCCACGGTGGTGTAGATATGGACCCGGCCAAATACTTCACTCTCGTAGAGAGGCTGAGAGCCCTGCAGTTACCATCTCTCTCCTTCAGGCGCAGACGTGGTGACATGGTTCATACTTATCAGATGTTCCACGGTGGTGTAGATATGGACCCCGCCAAATACTTCACTCTCGTAGAGAGGCTGAGAGCCCTGCAGTTACCATCTCTCTCCTTCAGGCGCAGACGTGGTGACATGGTTCATACTTATCAGATGTTCCACGGTGGTGTAGATATGGACCCGGCCAAATACTTCACTCTCGTAGAGAGGCTGAGAGCCCTGCAGTTACCATCTCTCTCCTTCAGGCGCAGACGTGGTGACATGGTTCATACTTATCAGATGTTCCACGGTGGTGTAGATATGGACCCCGCCAAATACTTCACTCTCGTAGAGAGGCTGAGAGCCCTGCAGTTACCATCTCTCTCCTTCAGGCGCAGACGTGGTGACATGGTTCATACTTATCAGATGTTCCACGGTGGTGTAGATATGGACCCCGCCAAATACTTCACTCTCGTTGAGAGGCTGAGAGCCCTGCAGTTACCATCTCTCTCCTTCAGGCGCAGACGTGGTGACATGGTTCATACTTATCAGATGTTCCACGGTGGTGTAGATATGGACCCGGCCAAATACTTCACTCTTGCCACTGATGGTGCCACAAGAGGACACCCATACAAGATTCGAAAGTCCCCAGCATCAGGCAGAGTCAGGAGGTCAGCCTTCGCCATTAGGGTAGTCAACGACTGGAACAGCTTGCCAGCTGACGCCGTCTGTTCTCCCACTGTAAACTCTTTCAAGGCTAGGCTCAATGCCCACTGGGCTCACTTCCGGTACTACATACCGGCCACTGATGAGTCAGTATGGAACATAGGAGCTCGATGAGAACGGGACCTACAGGCCTTTTCAAATCCCGATCAAAGTAAGGTAAGGTAAGGTATTTATTTCTGACTCCAAAACGTTGGTTCCAGCTGTGTTCAGTACTAGATTCATGATGGCCGCCCTCATCCAGTTTGGCTGTGGTATTGGCGCCCGCCCAAAGCCGAAGCGTAAGAATTCGCCGAGACTTGACCTTGAAAAGTCTATCTGTGTTATAAGGTATAGGCCACAACTCCTACGGTCCCAAAGTCGAGCCATAGCAATTATTGCTGTTTTATTATGAAAGAGCCTAAGGTTGTTGACAATATAATTAACTGCATACGCTTTTTAATTTTAAAGTGCACTGACGGAATGGTGATGTTGAGTTTGCAACATTCAAAAGAAAATAAGTCCGCAAAGAAGTGATTCTAAATAGTGATGTGGCGACTCCAATTTTACGAATGCTTGGCAAGCATGAGTGGTGCAAATGTATTTTTTGACCTAATGTGGGGAGTTTCGGGAACCAAATTTTGCAGGTGAAATCGGACACGCTTAAAGGGAGTGTGCCTACTCACATCGCTTATTTGGGGTTATTGACACTGGTCTATAGAACATAATTTTCTGAATTGACCCGTAACTTCGTTTCTCCAGATTCGCCCTAGTTGCTGAGATATTCCAAAGACTCCAGGAACTTGCTGGGAGCAAAAAGTTATCGGGTGGACTCCAGAGGGCTTCCGCTACTAGAAGCACTGCAACTATCGATTAAACTGCTAGCATATTGTTAGCGCCGGCCAATAGCAATTCAACAAAACAGCTCGTGCACGCTGACAGCAGCAGCCGAACAGAAATTGGACGGTCATCATGTTTTTCGATGATGGCCGTTTCGATGATGGTCGATGGCCATTTTTTTAAGAAGATATCAATTTAGAGCTACGAATCTTGCACATAATAAAGTTCACAGTGGCAAGAACGTGCTGTGCAAAACTTGTATTTCTATCTTGCATGATGTGACCGTAATTGTATTGTCTTATGTGCGCTGTTTTACATAAAATCACCATAGTGACGATCGTTTTATAGATATCGAGAGAAAAAAATAAGCAAAAGACAATATAAGTGAAAATGCAACTAAAGGGGCTCCAGATGTGAATTTCATCATATACAACAATCAAACCAATAGCTACTTACCGTATGAAAATATTTTTGACATTCCAAAACAGTAGGCACACTCCCTTTAATCGACAGATACACACACCAAATTGGCCTGCGAGGTGACAATATCCCTTCAAGCCCAGGCTACACTATGCATGATTGTCAAGGAAATCACGCGCATGTTCTCCGTGTTTGCAGAGCTTCCTTGACATCTGGTATCTGCCGGTCTAGCAAATCATGCAAGGAAAATGGATAAACCACTGCATTTTTTAATCGATAAACCACTGCATAAATATCTACCAGCTTCAACACAAGTTTCAACACTCACAATTTGCTCAAACGCTTCTTCATTCATCTTCCGCCACAATTCTCAGCACACATTATTACTGGTTAGGTCCAGTATAGACTACAATACGCGAGATCAAGCAAAATGATAAAAACCCTGCAACACGCAATCTCGGAAAACACAAGTTCAGCATTTTTAACTTTTCATCGTTCTGTCTGTGATGTGTCTGCGGAACAAGTTCATCATATACAACAATATTGACACTCTATTGTTCACCTAGACGTTTCCTTGACGTTTCATCCGGGATCTGCGTGATGTGCCAGTGTTGCTCACCCAATGCATTTACTATCAGCTGAACTTGCTCTGTCACGCAAATCCCGACAACACGGATAACATACACATGATTTTCAGGAAATCACACATAGTGTAGCCTGTAGCCTTCATATTTTCTACTACAACCAGCGTATATTTGGCAACTTTCAGAAAGGTGAAACATTCCCTTTCAGCTAGGAATTACTACAAAACCATCATTGGGAAGCATTAAATGCACATTATTCAAGTCATTTAGTATGTAGGAGGGAATAACATGGGCTATCATATTCACCTGGGGGTATCATAGTCAACCTGAAAATCAGAGTCACCACTCACCATGCTTAATGGTACCTACCTACTTATTTGCCAGCCTGCAAAACGTGGCAAGTTTTGACGAGATCTCGTTGGGGCATGGTTGGCACCAACACATCAAAATTGGGGGAGCTATTAGAAGTTTTGGGGCAGATTTGGACATTTTTGGACAGCTTCTGGAATTTTTGGGCAGCAATAACAATTAACCGATTTACACTAGATAAAATGAGATTGTGCTGACACGACCCCCCCCCCACACCGGTCAACAGCATTTTGTTGTCAGAGAAGCGACTTTACACTAGATAAAATGTGATTGTGATGACAACCCCCCCCCCCCCCCGTCAACAGTATTTGCTGATCGAGGAGCGAAATTTGATCCAGAAAATCTTGCCCCAAATGGGACAGCTTGCTGACAAATGCTGACCATTTGGGTCAGCATTTGGGCTGCCCCAAATATCTTGTCGATGTTTCTGCCACGTTTTGCATACTGGCTTATTTGGAGAAGGTAAAATCCAACGATTGATAGTAAGTAATTAACAGTCTTCAAGTTTTCTTACACAAACTGTCTTTTTCAGGGCATGATTTAACAAAATGGAGGGCAGTAAAATGCATTCCGTGCAACTACAGCTGTCTCTGATACAGAATGAGAAGGAGAGACTGCTCACCTGTCTTGACAGCACCATTCGAAGGGTAGGTTTCATTTCAGCAACTTTGAAATTTGTAGCTGTGCTGCTGTAGGGTAAACTACTATTGGACAAACCAACATTGGACATCAAAATACCAAACTCTATTGTTGGTGTATTGGTGCTTTGGGACACATGCACCACCTAAAGCATGCACAGTCTGGTATTTTTATGTGTATAATGTTATGTTAGTTTATCCTAGCAACATGTGGTCATATTATGTTCATTGTACCTCATTTTATATATTTTGTTAACATTTTTAATCTCTCCCTGTCTTTCACATATTGTTATGCCATTCTCCTTGCGCTAGCCACATTTGTCACCACTTGTCTGTGTGCCACAATCATGATTAAAGTTGTGCTTTCCAGGCCTATGTTACTATATTACTGTCCTGTGTTTGGGTTTTATCAGGCCGAGACGCTAAGCTTGGAGCCGTCAGCTGTGGGCTGTGTGATGCGTGACAATATCCAGCTGCTGTCACTGCTCACGGGGTGGGCAGACTCGGCTGAGCTGCACCTGGCAAAACTGTACCCTGGTGATGCTGCGCCACCTGGGTGCACCACCACCTCTGTTGAGAGACCCGGCCCCAAGCTGAAGCCCGGCCGGTGTGAGTCGTCCGGCCCGCTGAAGACTGGCTCACCTCAGTCTGTCAGCCCCGCCGAGCCGCGCAGCACCGCCGGCTCTCAGCTGACCGGCGTGTTCCGGACCGCCGCCGCTGAGTCGGCCCCCACCGGCCGCCAGACTCGGCCTCGGTCGGCGGCGATCGACATGAACACCACGTTCGACTCGGTGCTGTCGTTCTACACGGCGGCGGGCGGGGCGACCGCGGCCGGCTCGGCCAGTCCGCAGTCTCTGTACAATCTCGACACTGCCAGCAGGCCGCAGCGGTAAGTACTGCCACACACAGACACACCAGCCCTGGCATCAGACTGCACGCAGCGGTAAGTACTGCCACACACAGACACACCAGCCCTGGCATCAGACTGCACGCAGCGGTAAGTACTGCCACACACAGACACACCAGCCCTGGCATCAGACTGCACGCAGCGGTAAGTACTGCCACACACAGACACCAGCCCTGGCATCAGACTGCACGCAGTGGTAAGTACTGCCACATACAGACACCAGCCCTGGCATCAGACTGCACGCAGCGGTAAGTACTGCCACACACAGACACCAGCCCTGGCACCAGACTGCAGGGGATACAACATATACAGCAGCGGAACTGAATTTTGAATGCATTCATGCTACATTCCTTGGTGCATGGGAGGTGAAACTGTTTTATTTTGTTTGACCTCTTTCCCAGCTAGATCCTTTTCGTCCGACTTTGTTTTGCATTATGAGGCTTTGGTAGCCCAGTTTAGCGTCTGGCAGCTGCCGACAGTGATGACTGGTCCGTTTCCAGCGTCCCTGATCAGGCTGGTGGCCAGCCGAGGTCTCCAGTGGTGGAGGAGACGTCACCACTGCACGCGTCGAAGATGAGCTCCTCAAAGAAGTCCAGTGGTCACGTGTCCTCCATTATCAATCGGCACCTGAGCAAGAAAAAGAACAAGCCTGAGCCTTCCAAAGAGGTCACACAAAAGTGAGCATCTGATGTGGCTGCTCATATGAGGTCTGAGGGGCGCTGAAAATGAAGGCGCCGGTTGTATAATTGTTCGGGCAAACTTGTCCGCCATCAAGAGCACTCATTATTATAGTCCTGCCCTGTGTGACAAGACAATTAGGATACATTCACAAGGCGGAATTTTGCGATTTATCCTGGTTGCCACTAATATTGTCATCTATTAAAAACAAATACAATAACTAAATTATTGAAAATATATCCAGTATCATTATCCAGGACTTTGGTTATATTTTGAGTGTATGTGCGCATTTCCACGTGCGTATGCGGGCGGGTGTGTACTCGTACGGGTGTTTGCGTGTGTGGGTGTGAAGCTGCCCTGAGTTACCGTATGAAGTCGCCCTGTGCGTGTGTGGGTGTGAAGCTGCCCTGAATTACCGTATGAAGTCGCCCTGTGCGTGTGTGGGTGTGAAGCTGCCCTGAATTACCGCGTGAAGTCGCCCTGTGCGTGTGTGGGTGTGAAGCTGTCCTGAGTTACCGTGTGAAGTCGCCCTGTGCGTGTGTGGGTGTGAAGCTGCCCTGAGTTACCGTGTGAAGTCGCCCTGTGCGTGTGTGGGTGTGGAGCTGCCCTGAGTTACCGTGTGAAGTCGCCCTGTGCGTGTGTGGGTGTGAAGCTGTCCTGAGTTACCGTGTGAAGTCGCCCTGTGCGTGTGTGGGTGTGAAGCTGCCCTGAGTTACCGTGTGAAGTCGCCCTGTGCGTGTGTGGGTGTGGAGCTGCCCTGAGTTACCGCGTGAAGTCGCCCTGTGCGTGTGTGGGTGTGAAGCTGCCCTGTGCGTGTGTGGGTGTGAAGCTGCCCTGAGTTACCGTGTGAAGTCGCCCTGTGCGTGTGTGGGTGTGAAGCTGCCCTGTGCGTGTGTGGGTGTGAAGCTGCCCTGAGTTACCGTGTGAAGTCGCCCTGTGCGTCTGTGGGTGTGAAGCTGCCCTGTGCGTGTGTGGGTGTGAAGCTGCCCTGAGTTACCGTGTGAAGTCGCCCTGTGCGTGTGTGGGTGTGAAGCTGCCCTGAATTACCGCGTGAAGTCGCCCTGTGCGTGTGTGGGTGTGAAGCTGTCCTGAGTTACCGTGTGAAGTCGCCCTGTGCGTGTGTGGGTGTGAAGCTGCCCTGTGCGTGTGTGGGTGTGAAGCTGCCCTGAGTTACCGTGTGAAGTCGCCCTGGGCGTGTGTGGGTGTGAAGCTGCCCTGAATTACCGCGTGAAGTCGCCCTGTGCGTGTGTGGGTGTGGAGCTGCCCTGTGCGTGTGTGGGTGTGAAGCTGCCCTGAGTTACCGTGTGAAGTCGCCCTGTGCGTGTGTGGGTGTGGAGCTGCCCTGAGTTACCGTGTGAAGTCGCCCTGTGCGTGTGTGGGTGTGAAGCTGCCCTGAATTACCGTGTGAAGTCGCCCTGTGCGTGTGTGGGTGTGAAGCTGCCCTGAGTTACCGTGTGAAGTCGCCCTGTGCGTGTGTGGGTGTGGAGCTGCCCTGTGCGTGTGTGGGTGTGGAGCTGCCCTGAGTTACCGTGTGAAGTCGCCCTGTGCGTGTGTGGGTGTGAAGCTGCCCTGAATTACCGCGTGAAGTCGCCCTGTGCGTGTGTGGGTGTGGAGCTGCCTTGTGCGTGTGTGGGTGTGGAGCTGCCCTGAGTTACCGCGTGAAGTCGCCCTGTGCGTGTGTGGGTGTGGAGCTGCCCTGTGCGTGTGTGGGTGTGGAGCTGCCCTGTGCGTGTGTGGGTGTGAAGCTGTGCTGAGTTACCGTATGAAGTCGCCCTGTGCGTGTGTGGGTGTGAAGCTGCCCTGAGTTACCGTGTGAAGTCGCCCTGTGCGTGTGTGGGTGTGAAGCTGCCCTGTGCGTGTGTGGGTGTGGAGCTGCCCTGTGCGTGTGTGGGTGTGGAGCTGCCCTGAGTTACCTGTGAAGTCGCCCTGTGCGTGTGTGGGTGTGAAGCTGTCCTGAGTTACCGTGTGAAGTCGCCCTGTGCATGTGTGGGTGTGAAGCTGTCCTGAGTTACCGTGTGAAGTCGCCCTGTGCGTGTGTGGGTGTGGAGCTGCCCTGAGTTACCGCGTGAAGTCGCCCTGTGCGTGTGTGGGTGTGAAGCTGTCCTGAGTTACCGTGTGAAGTCGCCCTGTGCGTGTGTGGGTGTGAAGTCGCCCTGTGCGTGTGTGGGTGTGGAGCTGCCCTGAGTTACCGTGTGAAGTCGCCCTGTGCGTGTGTGGGTGTGAAGCTGTCTTGTGCGTGTGTGGGTGTGAAGCTGTCCTGAGTTACCGTGGGAAGTCGCCCTGTGCGTGTGTGGGTGTGAAGCTGTCCTGAGTTACCGTGTGAAGTCGCCCTGTGCGTGTGTGGGTGTGAAGCTGTCCTGAGTTACCGTGTGAAGTCGCCCTGTGCGTGTGTGGGTGTGGAGCTGCCCTGAGTTACCGTGTGAAGTCGCCCTGTGCGTGTGTGGGTGTGAAGCTGTCCTGAGTTACCGTGTGAAGTCGCCCTGTGCGTGTGTGGGTGTGGAGCTGTCCTGAGTTACCGCGTGAAGTCGCCCTGTGCGTGTGTGGGTGTGCAGCTGCCCTGAGTTACCGTGTGAAGTCGCCCTGTGTGACCCTCTGCTGCGATCTGTGTGGCAGGTCACTGGCCAGCGGTGTGGAGACGCCGGTGGTGTTCTCCTGCCATGATGACGCCACTGGTTACACCTACCTCAACCTGATGGAGAACCAGGACTCGCTGACGCAGCTGACGGAGCAGCTGACGTGAGTGCCCTCTCTGCCGTCCAATCGGCAGCGAATGAAGTGAACCTGCTGTCACGTGCCCAGTCGCCTCTGGACGTGAACGTCCTCCGCTTCATTGCTTACTACGTCATGTGAAAATATGGGTGTGGCACGCAGTACGTATGGAGATGATGCGAGGTGCGCCGATACATTACTTCGGTTTACCTAGCTTCGTGCATAGTAAATTGTGTGTTGTTGAGTGCTGTGGGCGTTCTCCCAGGAGTTCAACATCTAACTTGTTCGTTGACCAGCCATGCTAAGCCTGCCATGTCATAAGTCTGTATTTCTCTCCATTCTGACGATGAAGTGGTCATCTGCGAGCGACGTGTGCCGGATGGTGATGTGATATGCCGTCGGGCTGTGCGGCAGGTCGCTGGCTCTGCACCCGGTGCGGGTGTCCCGTATTCCCAGGCAGGGCGAGCTGGTCATGGCGGCCTGGCAGGGCGCCTGGTACAGGGCCAGGGTCACAGAAGTCTCCGACAGGTTAGCACGGCTACTTCACTCGAGTCATGTCCTATAAGCACTGCCAATTGACGGTTGTATTTCATAATTTGTTGTCTAGTTATTGTCATTTGGTGTTCTTCATATCAAGAATATAATTTTGTTAGACGAGTGGCGCAGAATTTGCCGTCCTTTGCGTAACTTTGCGTAATTCTGAGTGTATTTGCTCCTCGAAAGCTGCCCAGTCTGGTTCTGCCGACCCGACTCGTGGCACCCTCTGACCGGCGGT